>CM046872.1:9027696-9187696 GCA_025617745.1 Heliocidaris erythrogramma | reverse complement strand
ATTGATGACGCGTACGCAACACATTCACTATCGAGATATTTATGAACATTGTATTTATTATGAGTCTCATAATAATTCTGGCACAGTAGTCTATGGGGTGATACTTTCGGTTTTCACTTTTTTGAAGCACTAAATGATAATCTTGAAGCATAATCTTTTCACAGGTTCATTTTGACATCCCATCAGATATTCTGACAACATGTATAGACAAGCAGCTCAGATTTTTAAAACTGTACACAATAGTTATGTTCACACGTAGTGCATAGCATCGATGCTATGTTAGCACCGATGCTATGTAAGTTTCAAAAATATTTCCAGTACGTTCAGACAGGCCGTGATCGACTTGCTTCTATCACCCACTCGTGACTATTCATCGCTCACCCGCTGCCAAAACAATAATTACTGCGCCACACAGAGTGACCCGAGTATAATTGGTATGCATGGTCAAACGCGCGGAAGTTATGTGTCTTCATAAATTAACATAATAACACAATAACAATTCATTTGTAATATCGATAATACAATCAAGTAGCAAATACATGTTAATTAATACTTAATTTTAAATAAACCTTGTACATGTCAAAATTGACTGAACTCCAATCTTATGCCAAAATAAAACACACGCATGCACACTATATTCTCTGGTAAGCACATGTAAATCAATATCTAAAGACCACATCATACTTTAGTTAAGGTCTGATTCTGAAAGAGCAGATTCTCAGCTTTAAAGGGAGTGGCAAGTCGTAATCCATGGGCCTGACCAGTTGGCCTGACTCGGGGAAATTCGGATACAATCAGGTCCAATCGTGCGCTACCGAAGGAATGTTATTGCCGAATTCCTCGCGTGATCGTTAACTCGAATCCCTACATACGTAACCGACCAATGAGATTCAAATACTGGAATAAAGAACGTGCGATCTTGTTTACTCAAATTTGGGTCAATGTGCGAACTTTTATTAGCTGCGCGCGATAAATTGAAGTCGCTTTGAACTTTGATCCAGAGAAAGGAGCAGCCAACTGTAAAACCGCCCATAGATTGCGACTTGTCGCTCCCTTTAAAATGATATATAACTCATTGGATGCTCATAACTCAATGTACAAAGAGAAGAATGCACAGTCCCTCATAATGTTACTTCTTAATAAGGGTTTAAAGTTTGCAGTCTATTGAAGCACTCTGACTTGCAAGGTTTTGTGCTAAGGTGACAAATGGAGGATTAGAACTCAATGAAAATTTCTATGAAGGGATTATCAGATTGTCCTAAAACTTGGCATACTACATAGACATATCCTGTTTGTCACAGTGCACAAGTATCAATGCAAGAACTTACTCCGGGAGATTTATGGGAGATTAAAATGAGACAAGTATTCAGAGTCGTGAAAAAGAAAAGTAATACAACAAAATCCAGAGAAGACACACATAAGTCTGATAAAAAGCTGGCAAAAATACCACTTCTAGATTGTTTGGTGCCTCCACATTTTAGATTACTTAGAAAAAAGTATACTCTTTCAGGAAATACCCAAAACTAAAATTTGACCATGCATGCCAACCAAAACACATTGATTGATCTCTAACTGAAAATCACACAGTGCGACTTTTGGGTGGTTTTGTGGTGCCTGGTCACATATATAAAAAAGAAAAAGATAAAAAGAAGGAACCCCCCCAACCCCCCCCCCCTTCCTTACCACACAGTATACACATTACCCTACTATACCCCTATATACATCACATGGATACATACATTACATTATATTACCAGATGAAACAGACAGAATGATAATAGAACAAAAAAGTAGGGAATAGGGTACATCACATGAATACATACATTGCATTATATTATAGCACCACATGAAACAGATAGAATAGATAGAATAGACGACAAATAGTCACAAGCGCGGTGGGTGGTCTACCGCAAAGCGTCGATGCTTTGTCGCTGGATCCTGAGATTTACTCCTGCTAAACTCGCTGCAAGAATAGTTTGGAAACTCGCTTCTATCTCGTGACTATTTGCGTTCAGACAGCGTTCGGTCTCGACACTATCTGGTCTTCACCAAAATAGCATCGACACCTCGATGCTATCGAGGCTATCGCTCTACGTGTGAACGTACCTAATGTGAGCCAATGCCTTTAAGAATATCTTCAACTAGCAAATTCGGCCACTGTGGGTGGCAAACAGATTTAAAGCTTTTGAATCAGACAGTAGCCATTATAATTATCATTATATGTGAATTCATCGGATATTTGACAGAATTGGTACAATTCACTCTCAGTTAAAGTCAGTCAGATTTGCTACTTTGTCATAAGTTTGTGATGTCAGTCTAAGGACCATAAATTCCCATTTTACCGTCAAAAATCTTTCCTAATATATTTTCTGAGATAAGTCATGACAGTGTTCTTGCATTCATGCACGTTGATAGAATGACAATCAATTTCGTTTAGAAAGAGCCCCACCCATCCCCCCCCCAGAAAACAAATGTATTTTGATAAATGTGTATATTCATAAACCTTTATTTCGTATACGAGTCTATTCTTTATCACTTATATTATGTTTTAAAAAATGTTTATTTTTCATATAAATGCATATGTACAAAACAACCCTTAGATACAATAAATACAAATTGCGAAAATAAAGGTATGAAGAAAGTGTATCTCAGAAAATAAGGGAATTTGGCAGTCAAGTCATCAGTGTGCAAATGTCACCACAAACTCAAATTTGTCAATACATGTATGTCTCAATCAGATAGTGTTTTTTAAATGAACATATTCATAGCTTTCCTATAAATATTTGGTCAAATTTTCCTTTTAAATATGTACTGTCATTATTAAAATAATTATTTTCCATTGCAAAAATTTGAACCTACTATCGATATAGCGAAACGCCTTATTGAGTGCTGATTGCCAGGCATTAACAATATAGCAAAACCACAAGAGCACCCAAATTAATGTACGAGAAAAAGTGAATACATTCAGGGAGATCTTTGTGTCTCAGAAAACACATTTCCCCATAATTGTCTTACCTAATTAAGTTATGCTGTACACGTGGGTATTTGTGGTGAATAACATAGACCCTTAAACAGAGAGCTGAAGAAGACATGCATTACAACAATGTTGCAGCATTTATATTGCATACTGCAGTCATATAATTAAATAGTGCATTCAATTTACATATATGTGTAAATATTCCTTTCAAGGGATATAAATAAAGCACAAGAAATCCTTAGGCACCCATCAAGCAGATATACAGAGAATTCTTAAATACATGATGTAGTGAGGTATATAATATATGCCTCACTACATCATGCATTTCCGAATTATCTAACTTTTCTGCATGTATACATTATATACATGTATGCATAAAAGTTTGTGAACAGTTCGGTAACTTATTGCAAACTACATGCAGTTTTAACCCGTTGAATACTGAATTATGTAATTCCCATTGTACAGGGACCACCCGGTTCCAGTTGGCAACGGGTTAAGGGCAAAAGCAATCTTTGATTTTTTTTTGATTGCAGCCAGATGGACAGTGACTTTGTTAAACTGTAGATGATGAAACTAGTAGACTTTGATAATTCCCCATGATGTAATGAGGTAATTGAATGCATAACTGTCAGCCATGAAAGGCTCTAGACTGGCTTTGCAACTCCGTCAGTTAAAGGGGAAGTCCAGACGATTTTCAGAATTTTGCATCTGAACATCTCTAAATTGGTTATACTGGGTGCAGAGTTTCATAATTTGTAGTAATTGGGAATTGGGATGAGGAAGAAGAATGTTTCCAAAATTCATAACAAATAACAGTGAACAAGGATGATGACATAGCAAGTGTGTAGTAGAATGCATGTTTAGCTGTTCAAGGAAGCAGAACAATCGAGGAACACATGCACAAATTCTGCACAGGTGAACTTGTTGAGTAAGTCGTATTATGTAATGGAATTACAGTGCCACATTATCGGAATTTGTGCACCTTCTATGTCATAATCCTTGTTTAGTGTTTACTCTTTTAGATTTTGATAATACATGTATTTCTGCTCCATGCAGGATCACAATAAATTTCACAAATCTGTATGTAACACTTTTGATTTATGTACTATACCTGATGTGAAATTTTAAAAATCGTCTCGACTTCCCCTTTAATATGGGAGGAATTTATGTGTTTATTTATGTAGTTGAAATTAGTAAATGCCACTTCAGCAATCAACAGGAATGATTTTCTTTCAAAACTATTGGGGTGCCTTTCCCCTTCAACTGCATATTTCAACAAAGTTTTGATGACCAATGTTTAATAATGTGTCATATATTTTTAGAAGTCCTAATAAAATATGAGAGATAATGCATTTTGTTTTGAGTTTGATATATGTTTAATTATACAAATACAATCATATTCAAGTCGTTATTGAACAGAATACAAAACAATGCAAACTTTAATTGGGGTAAAGAAAACAAATTAAAGCTGAACTGTAATTGTTCAAGTGTAAATAATTATCATACTTTCTTAAAGGACCTATGTAATGCAAAGGTATGTTGACCTGTTTTGACCAGCAATACCCTAATCATTACTTGTAGCCAATAAAATATCAAAATATGTGCCATATATTTTATAATAACTTTTCTGTTATTTTTCTTCAGATTATTTAGAAACGCCCACAAAAAGCTTCCAAACCAAGATTCTGTTTGTGACATCATCTGTCAATCACTGCTTAATCAACTATGCAATTGACAAAAGACACTGGAATACACCTTCCCTAAACAGTATAATTTGCATGTTTGAGAACAGTGGCAAATTAGTGGCTTTTGTTGCGTGTTAATTGGTAGAACTTCCTAGCATAGCAACTTCCATTGAACTTGCAAGTACATGTATTTGGGTTGGTATTGTGTGCAAACATGGCAAATGTTTTTTTTAGGAATATGGCCACCTCTTGGGAGGACGCATTCCAGTGTCTTGTGTCTAGTGCATGATAATTAAGTAGTGATTGACAGATGATGTCACAAGCAGAATCTTGGTTTGGAAGTTTTTTGTGGGCGTTTCTAAGTAATCTAAGTTATCGGGGGGGGGGGGGGGCGGATGGCAAAATTTTTTTTTTCACCAGACCTTCAAAATTCGCTCAGTGGGGGGGGGGGTTATGGGGGTCCAGTTTCCCCTCCATAATTCCCTGACAAGCAAAAAAAAAAAAGGCTTCTTTTTTTTGGTCGGGGGGGGGGGGGGGGGGGGCACGTGCCCCCTGTGCCCCCCTGGATCCGCCACTGGTTTAAATTAAAGAACAAAGTTTCATTTCAACAGTAGTCTCATATTTATTCCATTGTATTAATACACCTTTTCCGGCAGCTCTTCTTACGCTCTTCATTTTCATATTTTTATTTCATTATTGCATTGTAACCCTTCAAAGGTTTTGGGTATGCACGATATACGAAGTGTTTTATTATGCAGTATTGTCATAATCGTTATTTTTTTATGTTATTATTAATATTATTATCATCATTATCGTCATTATTATTATTATCATTATTATTATCATTATTATTAAATTCTACACAAACTAAATCTTGTCGACAGTGGACTTTAGATTTTTTCGGCGGAGAACAGTTTCACGTCTGATCCAGGACGCTTCTTCAGCTCGTCTGAGTTGGTTCTCCACCTAATAAATCGTAAATCCAGTCCACAATACATGTATTTAATTTGTATAGTATTTGATTATTTCTTAGATGATTTAAAACTTATTATTATTATTATTATTATTATTATTATTATTATGACATCATCGGCTAAGTCAATAGCATATTAAATTATTCAAGGCATTACGGTGGACCATTTTTTATCTTCTCAATTTTGTCAAGTCTAATGAAAGAAATTTGTCACATTTTTGCAAAGACAATCCTAATGATTCCCTGGTAATTTTAATTGACCTGAACTGATTTAATATACTTCACCTTAGCTTTATTCTTCACTTTTTCTCTCTCTATCTCACCCCCACCCCTTCTCTCTTTCCTTTTCACCATATCTTCTCAGTTTCGCCTTTCCTCATTTATTTTGTCTTCCCTCTCTCTCTCTCTCTCATGCATACACCTCGATCACACGTCCTGGTTCGTTTATATTTTCTCACTTTTTAATGAATATTTTCTCGCAGAAATGAGGACAGTTTTTAGAGAAGTTTAGACATTGTTTTACTTCTTAAATACACGTTTACTTCTTCTCCTTTAAAAAATCCAACATAATTTATATAATTCATCTGCAGTCATACACTTTTTTCATATACTACAATACAATAGAGTTCCATCACAGCCAACTTGTCAAGATCAATAATATTCTCTTCTTCAGAGTAGTACAAATTATGAACATGCATTTAAAAAAAAGAATTTGAATCTGAATGAATCATACGTTATTAATTTCAATCCCTTTCCAATTATTTGAATTACAATTTAAAGATTATTTACCCACTACATCCCACAAAAGAAGAAATGATAAAAGAAATAAATGACTATCTAATTTCTGTTCAACATACACCAATGACAACAATTTTACTCCTAAAAACAAAGATAATTTTGACAGTTGTAAGAACTCTTTAAATGATCCATCTCCTTTTAGGTTGGTACATGTATATTGCAGGTTACTATTATTTTAAATCTAAACTTTAAAAAAGGGGCAGGAGAAACAAACATAGAGATCTAATTAGATAGTTTCAAGTCAAACGAAGTGTTGAATAGTATGGATTTTTCTCAGTAGATCATCAATAATAAAATAATAATTTACTTAGCACAAATTCATAGAATCAGATAATAAGATTATTATTAGTTTGTTATACACTGCGAGCAGATTTAATAAAGGAGTGGCCCTGGCAGTGCTTATCTTAATCTCACTATGCCACTTAGAAGAGGAAGACCTCCTCACAATCACGAGCTACTATAAAAAAAAATGGCTGCATGTGACTACAACATTTGACATGGGGAGGGGGTGGGTAGATTGATTGATTGATTTTATTCGTCAGATAATATGCATGACATATCATGACAGGATAGCCCATGAAAGCCGAAAAGGCTTATTTCCAATGGGGTCCTTGAACATAATTAAGCACATTATAAAATACGACAAGATTAAATCGTGAATACTGAATACAAATTTTACACTTGACCAAGCATTATCATTAAGAAAACTATACACACAAAATATATAACAACAAAACAATTTGCAACACGTAAGCACCAAAGGAGAATCAAAACTGAGGGAACAAACCCTACAACACTATTGATTAATCAATGTTCGAGTTCGAGGGACTCGTTCTTTAGATGTTGTTTTAAGACACTTTTGAAGTGCGTAAAATTTTGCACCGTTTTAACATGTTTTGGGAGAGAATTCCAAAAATGAATACCATTGAAGTAAAAAGAATTTCCGATTTGCCCGTTGCGTTTTGGTAGAACAAAATTAAAGTGACTATGCCTTGTATCATGTTCATGGGTATTTGACACACGAGAAAAATTGTCGGTTATGTAGTGATTTTCATTAGAATAATAGATCTTATGAACATGATGTAAAATTAATTGTTTTGACCTTAGATCAATATGGAGGAGACCTGCTTCCGCAAGTTCATTGTTCCCAACGTGAGTCCTCGGTCCTGAACCATTAATAAACCTTACAATCTTATTTTGAATTACTTTTAACTTTTTCTGATCGGTTTTACCCAGACTGCAATACCAAGCAGCACTGGCGTAATCAAATAGACATTGTATTAGAGCAAAACATAAAGTACGCCTTGACTTCCTATTCAAACAAGCTTGATATCTATATAAAAATTTTAAGCGTGTATTAGCTTTTTTGGCAATGGAGTCTACAAAATCTGTCCACGAAAGATCACTCGTTAAAGTCAATCCCAGATATTTTACAGACTCCTTTCTTTCAATCACTTGATTGTTCATCATAACCCTAAAGTCACCTGAATATTTTAATTGTCTTTTCGAACAAAACAAAATGCTTTCAGTTTTCCCTAGATGTAAACTGAGCTTATTGTCTGTCATCCATTTGACACAATTTGACAGTTCTACACTTAATTTGTCTTCAATTACCTTAGGATTCGGATCAGAAAATAATAACACACTATCATCGGCGTATAGGAGTAATTTTGAGTTTTTAACACAAATGCACATATCATTTATATAACACATGAAAAGAATAGGACCTAAAATGCTCCCCTGCGGAACCCCACATTTTATAGGTCGTGAATCTGATATTACATTCTGCATAGTTACCACCTGACGACGATTAGTCAAGTAAGACCTAAGCCATCTAATGCATACTAAATCCAAACCCATCACTTCTAATTTCGCTAACAGAATTTCGTGATTTACAGTATCAAAGGCCTTCTGTAAGTCGAGTAGAACCATTCCGACAAAACGTCCTAGAGAAACTTCCTTTCTAACAAAGTCTAATAGATGAATTAGACATGTATCAGTTGAGTATCCATTTCGAAAGCCTGATTGAAGTGCATAGATTAACTTATTTTCTTGAAAATATTTTTCTATTTGAACATACACGGATTTTTCTAATATTTTTGAAACCACACTTAAAACACTTATAGGTCTATAATTACCAACATAGGTTTTTCCCTTCTTCTTATGCAACGGTGTTACTTTTGCAATTTTCATTTCATCAGGAAATGTAGATGATAGAATTGATAAATTGATTATGTAAGTTAAAGGAGCATACACGTTCCTTGCTCCATCTTTCAAAAATCTGGCGGGTATCATATCGATTCCGGTACTCTTCGAAATGTTCAACTTGCTTAATTCATTTAAAACAAACTTGGCGGTGACTGGAGAGAAATGAAAGCTATCTTTTGAGACACCTTTCTCGTCGTAAAACTTTTGAAATATATCACTATCGGGATGAAATTCATTTGTGTTTTCTGGTAATTCACTGGCTAACCTATCTGCCACCGTCGTAAAATAATTATTAAACTCATTTGCTATCTTTAATTTATCATGACACAAGTCTCCTTGAACATAGACAACAGTTTCTTTTGCACTTTTCCCTTTACTTTTTAAACCTAAACCCTTCAGATTTTTCCACAGCTTTTTCGAATCATGTTTGTTTTCTTCAATTTTATCCTGAAAATATTCGAATTTGGCTCTTTTCACACTCCGTTGTACTATATTCCGCAGCTGTTTGTATTTTGCTGCAAGATCTGGATTTTCAATATCACTTTTCATACTTTTGTAAGCGCTATTTCTCTCTCTAATTAACGTAATAATTTCATTGTTCATCCACCTTTCAGTTCTTTGTTTGATTCTTACTTGTTTTAGAGGTGCGCATATATTAACTATAGATAAAAAGGTATCTTTAAAGCTGGACCATGCCGTATTTACTTCATCACATTCTGTTATTCTCGACCAATCAACTCGAGATAACTTTAGGTTAAAATCACCTACATCATAATATTTCATTTTCCTTATGGTTATAGTTCTGTGATTCCCGTACAAATGCCTAACAAGTCTCCTTGAACAATAGGTTAGAGCGTGGTCACTTATGCCCAAGTCGATAATTCCACTTTGGCATATGTTCTCTCTATTACTGCTTAAAACGTGGTCTATAAGAGAAGAAGTGGTCTGTGTTATTCGAGTTGGTTGTTTTATCAGTTGGCTAAAGCCATTTAAATTTAATATGCTTTCATATTTTGTTGATAATGGAGACTTCCGCAAAAGGCAAATATTCATGTCCCCTAATATTATAACCTCATCATCTTTTGATAGTTTATCAAAAGTGTCAGAGAGTGAATTAAGAAACATATTATCTTTGGGGGGCCTGTAGTAAACACCTAAAATAATGGGTTTTGTCCTTGGTAAAAGAATATCAATCCAGAGTGATTCAATATTCTCTGAAATTAAATCTTCCCTTACGTTAAATACAATATCATTTCTTATGTAAAGGCAGACGCCACCTCCTTGACCAAGAACTCGGTCTCGTCGTAAAATACAGTATCCATCAATACAGACTTCTTCATCGTTTACAGACGAGTTTAGCCAAGTTTCAGTAATTGCAATAACAGATTATAACAGTTTATTTTTTGAAAATAAAAGCCGAAGTTCAGAAATCTTATGCAAAATAGATCTAACATTTAAATGAGCAAAATGCAGACCTTTAGCGTCAAACTTTTCGTCGAAGCTCTCGTATAAAGGTGTTTCTTCTACATTGGTTGAAAATGATGAGGTATGCGTATTAGTTTGAGCATATTCAGTGATCGAATTGGTGTGAGGGAATAGTGTGTCGCAAAAAGAGGGTAAGGAACAATTCAAACAAAACCATTTTTCATTGGGGTTATGGTACAATCTTGTGTACTCACGTACACTTATATCTTGGCATTTAGTGTGATGCCATTTACAGCAAGTAGCACACAAAAGGCCATTTTGATTATTCTTAACAGGTTTTTCACATTTTCCACATGGGAATTTATAATTTGGGCCGGGATTAGTTTCCACATCACCGGATAATATTAAAAGATTAAAAATTCTGGTTTCTGCTTGGTGTATTTCCGTTTGGAAGGTGGCTACCGAATTATGATAATAGTTAATTCTAGAACCTAAACGTTTTATATGCTTGAATGATTTAAATTGTACTTGTTCGAAACATGTTTTGACCTTTTGTGAGCATAATGTAGAAATAAGCAGATAAAATAAAAAGGCATACATCTAACACTGACTATAAAAGATATATATTGATAAAATGGTTATAAAGATTGATAAGAAAAAAAGAATATAGATAAAAGATTATAAAGTTCACTAAAGTACAAAGAGATGTACTGGCTCTTCAGCTGTTGACAGGTTGAAGTCCTTAACTGGCTCATCTGATGGATCCATGACGATATTCCTCCTGCAATGACCCTTGGTAAAGCAATAAAGTGGACCGATTTTCTTGGCAGGTGAGATGTACCGGCTCCCAAGACCTCCATACACATGATACATGGTGCAAATGACATTCAGAGATTCAGGCTATCCTGTTCAGGCTTTGATGAGTATCCACGTAGAAGTAGAAGTAGAAGTATGTACATGCAGAATAAACCTCAAAGGTTGAAAAGAAAGACGGTAGTATTCAGGCCGGAATGATATAAAAGCACGAAGAAATCCATAAGCAAACAACAGGCTCTCACGTACAAATCCACATAGGCCTAAGCCTTGAAGGTCAGCAGCAGCAGGGGTCAAACGATGGGTCAGTTTGAGCAAAGTAAAAAACAATGCACTATTCACTCGCACACAATGTTGACCACGGATGCGAGACATTCCCGGTTCTTTGTACGCACATATAGTTGTACACGGCCTGTAGAAGTCCAATGGGCAGCGGAATTTGTTCCATACAAAATAACGATTAGTGCTGGAAAATGCCAACGTCACAAAACAATCCGAATGCATCATACCTGTCTATAACACCTCTCCTCCAACCTGGTATATATTTCAACATGATTAGTCTTCTAAATCAGTAGAAAAAAGAGAAGAAAGGGAGAGCCTGAGGGAGGGAGCAACCTCCCCTCTCCCCTCTTTCAGTTTTTGAAAGATGGTTAAGATATAATTGAAGAACTTTAAACTCTTGTTCAGTCATTCTAATTATAATAATATACATGTATGTCCATTTATATAGCGCAACTACTATACAAATATACTCTACTGCCCTTTAATTACCGCAGCTTTAGCCGAGCCGCCATGAAAGGCGCTAAGGCATTCAAGGAATTTCTTCCTACCGGTACCCTTTTACTTCACCTGGGTGGAGAGTGACAAATGTAGATGATTGTCTTGCCAAAGGACATTAGCGCTGCGGCAGGATTCGAACCGTGAACCATGTGATCCACAGTCCGGTGACGTATCCACTAGACCACGACACCTCAACATGCATATTATACTTGAATCCAGATATGATTTTAATATGAAGAAATGGGGTAACCTCGCTATTCATAAGGACCGCTATATGTATGAAAAGCGGTCCTTCTAAATAGCGAGCAAACCATAGACAAATTACCCTACTATTCATAAGGACCTCCATTCATAAGGACTGCTATTCATAACGCGTGTTAAATGAATATAGCGGTTTTCTATGAATAGCTGTCCTTTTGAATAGCGAGCGGACCCGGAAGAGATACATGTTGATCAAAGCAGGGGGCTATTTCACTGAAGAGCTGAAGTAGAAATCCATATCTGTTGAAAGAAAAGAGGAAAGATTTTAGAAAATAGCATCCATTGTGTATTTGATAATTAAACAAGCAACAATTAGAATTAAAATAAAACCCTGTAATTTAGAGCTTCCTATTAACACAGTGTCAACTCTTTATATGAAATAGAATAATAAGTGGGAATTCTCAAAAGTATTTAAAGAGGAAAAAAGTTTGTCCAGTTGGACACATAAAATTTTCAAGGCTATTCAAAAGCAACCAAATTAGTAAAGTCTCAAGAAAATTCAGTTACATGGTATGTTTATGTGAAAAAAATATGTGTACCTAGATTGTATTGAGGTACTAATAACAACCAGGGGGCGTCGATTATGCAATGGCAGTTGCCCCCCCCCCCCAAAAAAAGTATTGAGAGGGCAAATATATCATTTTGTCCCCCCCCCCCCGTAACCGTGGATAAGCTGGTAATTAAGAGGCGTTGAAAAAAATCATATAGAGTACTATTAGGCTGTTTTGCCCCACCCCCAATCCAAAAAAAAGCAACCTTACTCTTACAGCATAGGCCTACCATGCAAAACTGGAGCAGCTAAGTATTTATTTGTTCCTCTCAGAATTTGTCTTCATTCTCAGCGGTAAGCCTTCATCTTCATCATCATCTTTTGTAAAAAAGATGAAGTAGAGTCGTGTAGAGAAGCAGTATTCTGTATTAAGACAAAAAAAAAATGAGATACACTCATCCTCACCCTCTTGATCTTTTCAAAGAGGATAAATACTAACTGCATGTACAATCCATCCTAAAAAGATTCGTGGATTTTAATTTAAAGTGTGATGTTTTCACCCATCTTATTTTGTTTTGTTTCTGTTTGCATTAATTAATGAAATGTGTTGTATAATATTTAAGGGGACTAAAAATTCTGTTTATACTGACATCACACTGAACATTCCATAAAGATTTCATAATTGATTTTTAAAGACACTAAAACAGCTAAACCAGACCTATAATTTTTAGCTGTAATACCCTGTGGTAACTCCTTGATATTACTAAGTCTAGGTCTAACTAGTTAGGTCTAGACCTACCTGTTTATTTCGTCTCATCAAAGTCTTTTATAGTAGGACTTTCGGCAAACCCGGAGAATAGGGGCCTGTCTGCGCGTGCTGCATTCATTTGTGTGCAAGCAAATGTAGCCCAGCGGCAGCGTCGGCGACGACGATCTTGCACCAGATTCAGCGATGAAACATTTGGGAGTTTGACTCCATTACTGGCCAAAATCGTTATGATTTTCATCAAACAACTACAAATCTGAAAGCCAAAAGGACAATATGATATATCACAGCATTAATTACTATTTAAAATACATTTGGAAGTTGTTTTGAACTTGATTATGAACTTGTTAAATGTGTTAATTTTTGGCTGTCTCTGCCGATCCGCACTGTAAAACATGGCACGCGCACGCCGACCGGCCTCTATTCTCCGGGTTTGCCGGACTTTCCGCTTCATCCGACACCACCAACAGTTGTTGAGTTATGCAGACCTCTAACATTAGGCTCTATTAGAGCTTCAAGTAGATCAGCCACAAGTTAGTTCCTTGCCACGTTTATCTGAGGGAAATCAAAGTCAACATGATGAGACTAATGAATGTGATTACTGAAACTTCAAGTCACTGAGTGAAACAACAAAGGCCATCCATATATTCTGTCGGAGATGCATTATTACCTCTCATTGAAAGTGTTTTGATTCTGGTCTACAAATAGTAGAATCAAGACTAAATATGAACCCCCCCCCCCCCCTCTCTCTCTCTCTCTCGTGAAATAAAAAATAAAAAATAAAACCTCATTATGCTTGCCTTTGAGTTTGAGTTCACCTTGTCTCACGTTTGTGAAACTTAAAGGTTAGAAGTTACAAATTATACAAATACAATATGGTTAGGGCCTAGGCCTGGCCCCTAGACCTATTTCTTAAATTTTTAAATACAAGTGTTTGATCTAACTTAGACGATTATTTATAAAAAAATATATCGATGATGATTATCACAAATTCAATGCATGGTTTAAGTTGAATCTAAATACAAAAAGAAGGCTTCATTTTTGTTAAGTGCCCGGTCATCCGAATCTGATCCCCCATCCATCAATCATCATGATCATCATCCATCCAGCATCCGAACATTTTTTTTAAAATAAATTTTTATTTAACGTAACAGTAACATCTCTCTCTATTACCCTGGATTACCAAAATTTCAAATAAGTTAATCTAAATTTATAACTAAAATCAAACCTTGATTGATCCAGCTTCGAGCTCTGAGTCTGAGCCCTAGGCGGTCAGATCGAGAGTGAGAACTGTATGTACGTACGTTTTAGCAATCTAAATTATAATGTACACGGTACATATGCACACGGACATGGATCGAAATCGAAATACAATGCAGTAGCAGCGAAATAGAGCTGAAGAACGTCAGCAACCTCACAAATACATATTATTGTATCGTAAAGTAAAATGATAAATTTATAACAATTTTAATCTTTTTTCTCTTGAAAATTATAAAAATCATATAAAAATATTATTGAACATAACATCTGATTTTAACATTTTAATTCAAAAGTTTTTGAAAGTATAAATTGAAAAAAAATCAAATCTACAATCTACCTAAAAACCTCTCTGAGAGAAAACGATGGTCACAGAAATTTAGCGAAGTGAACCTTCCTCATAGCAATACTGCAAAGTATTGACGCCCTCTACGTTCGTTGTTTAGTACTGTAGCCTATATGGGTGTGTGTGTGTAATTGGGTTTTTACAGACGTGTATCAATCAGATATGATTATTTACGTCTGGGACCGACCTTTAACGTCACCATCCGAAAGACGTGACTCAGTCTCGAACCTGGGTCCGCTGAATCAGTTTATAACTTCCACTGGTAGCTGGATTACAGGCGCACGCCACAACACACACACACACACCTATATGGGGAATTCAGCGTTCCGTGCAATCAAGCGGACAAAAATATGCGTTTTTAATGCGCCGCTAAAATGCCTCATGTAGGTAATAATTTTTTTTAAACAAAAGGTCTATCATTAAAGCATGGACATAACGCAGAGGAGTTATACTTTTTCGTTATCAGTGATTTCTCTATGTTATGTTATCAGAAACTGGTCATTTCTAAAATAAATGTAATTAAATTTGTAATATGGGTATTCACATCGACCCCTGACAGACGAAATTTATATCGCGTTATTTACCCCAAAGCAATTTCGAATGCTGTATGATTTTATATTTTCATTAACAAGTAACAGTTCTTTTAACAGTTCTTTTAGATTGTACAATAAGTTAACCATCGGCCTAAGTAGAACGGGGTCCGCTCGCTATTCATAAGGACCGCTATTCATAGAAAACCGCTATTCATTTAACACGCGTATGAATAGCGGTCCTTATGAATAGTTATGAATAGTAGTCCATATGAATGGAGGTCCTTATGAATAGCGAGGTAATTTGTCTATAGTTCAAGATTGTTAGAGTTGGCAGAATTCTGCTTTCTGGCAGAATTTTGACCGCTTTAGCATCTAGCATTATGCTACGCATAATTTGACAAAATCTAGCAGAATTTTAGCATAATTCTGGAGTTTCGTTTGTTTTGCTTGTCACAGAATTTTTGAGTAAAAATACACCCCCAAAATGCTGATAAACTTTTTTTTTTTTGCTTGTCAAAACATTTTTGAAGAAAAAGTTCCCCCCAAAACGTTGATAACCTTTTTTTTTGCTTCGTCAGAGAACTTTTTAGTAAAAAGTCCTCCCAAAAATGCTCATAATCCTTTTTTTGTTTTTCTTGTCAGAGCATTTTTTAGTAAAGTTTGTTTTGATTTAGCAGTACAATTTTTGATTTTGCAGAATTTTCGATTCTCCATAGCAGAATAGTATTTTTTCGCCCTAGCAGAATAGTATTTTTTCGCTGGCCACACTGCTATTGCTCGCTATTTACAAGGACCGTTATTCATACAAAACCGCTATTCCTCTAGTCATGCCTTATGGATAGCGGTCCACATGAATAAGTGATCCTTATGAATAGTGGCCCTTATGACTAGCGAGGTTAACCCCTATAGAACAGACTGATGAAAAGAGTTTGTATACCTATATGCAGGAGTGCATTTATAGGACTTTAACTCAGTGATGGCCATTCTCTTTTTTAATTTAGGTTTATGCCTATCCTAAGACATGGCTACCGCCTTCAAGCAAGTTGTCCATCAGAACCTGGAGTGCCCTATCTGCCTGAGTTTCTTCAAGGAACCCAAGATCCTGACCTGCTCCCATACCTTCTGTGGGGGATGTCTGGAAACCCTCCTCGCCTCTCATCTGGATAAAGAAAAGCTGCCATGTCCTGTCTGCAGGGAGGAGACCTCGGTTCCCGATGGGGATGTGAGTAGATTACAAGATAGCATAGTTTCCAGATCCCTGGTTGCAGATGTGGTGACTCAGGGTCCAGTTTGTGCCAACTGTGGTACAGAAGATAAAACATTGGTGGCAGTCTATTGCAAAGATTGTTGCAAGTATCTTTGCGAATCTTGCAGAAGCATGCACTGCAAATGGGTTGATTTTTCTGACCATTCTCTATTAGCAGCCAGCGATGTGTTGACTGGTAAGACTCAACTGAAAAGACGCTGTAAATGTCAGAAACATCCAAAGGAAGATGAGGAATGTTTTTGCATTAGTTGTAGCAAGTACGTCTGTTTCAGGTGTGCGATGTTAGAACATGCACATGAAGGACATAAGGTATTGGAAGCAGATGCACATGAAGCCGAGCAGAAGAAAACTATCGATGAACTGACGTGTAAATCAGAGGCTAAGATAAAAGATGCTGATAAACACGTTGCCTTCATTGATGACCAACGGGAAAGGCTGCAGAAAGTAAAGACACAACTTTTCAATCATATTGACGAGGCTTATGATGAAGCATCTAGAAGATTGATTGAGAGAAAGGAGGCCTTGAGACGAGAAGTTGGGCAACAAATGAAAGAACCTGAAACTGATTTGATGGACATGAAAGAGACAAGTAGTCAGCAGATCGTTCAAATAAATGCAGTGTGTGGGTTGGTCAAAAATGGTCTAAAGGTTCCATTGCAGAAGGAAGCTCTAACAGCAAACAACACGCTGTGTAAAGAGCTGGAAGAGCACCTGAGACGGGTTGTGCTTAATAAGGAGCAACCAAGAAAGATTGCTGATGAAGGTGACCAACTTCATTTCATGAGGAGCCAGGGATCGGATGGACTCGAGCTGGGTCAGATTCGAAGAGGGGATCCCAAATGGGTTCTGCACGTAGAAAATGAGCTGCCCACAACGAATACCATGAATGGAATGGCAATATCACCGAACAATACAATGGATGTCGGCTGCTATACAGGAGGAATAGTGACATACTCTACTGATGGTCTACAACAAAGAACAGTTATAAAGAGTGTAAAGGTTCGTACCTTGCAGTTTATGTCGGATGGTACATATGTAATACGTGACTACGGCAACAATATTTCCCTGTACACACTGCAATGTGAAAAGCGTGATATAATGTTTGATACACTGAGTATTGAAGAAGGTGGATCTGGCGGTCTCACAGTAGATAGAGACGATCATATCTTAACAAGTTACAGGAAAGCTAATGTGATACAGGTCTTTACGCCACAAGGTGGGAAGGCAGTGAGAGAAATACAGTGTGACGGGTATGAACCAATGCAAATGTTTTCAACAATTTCGAGTAAAACGGTTGTCGTTAAAAGTGGCATTTGTGCATTACGCGTGATCGATGGCGTGTCTGGTGCCACCATTCACAGCATCACCAAAGATAATGAATGGGCATGTCCTGCTGTGTGTCAGGATGATTCGGTTATCATTGCATGGGTAAAGCACGGTCAAGGTCTGGTAAGCATTGATCAATACACAGTAGAACTAAAACACATCAAGAACATTCTCACTGATTTCAAGATAACAAAACCATTGGAACGTGATTGGTACTACCTGCAGCAATTCAAGACCGGAGAGATTGCATTCTGCACTCCAGACATACTGTACATCTTTCGCGAGACATGGGAGGAGTGATGTGTACAAATCTCTGAAAGCAAAATATATTATGCACGGAAATACATTCTTCAGATGAACGCATGCAGCCAACTGCCTATAAATGATCGTGATACATTAATGACATTACATCTTTATTGTATGTAAAATAACACAAAAAAACTGGGCGATATTATTCCATTGTCATTCAATCTCCAGAAATATATCTGTCTCTAATTCATTATTTTCAGTTATCCTTGAATAATAATACTATGCCGTATTTGAAATTTATAAATCGCCTATCACACACCTTTCTCTATGCACTGAAACAAAGAAAAAGTTTTAATCCAAACGACATATAACAGTAGGGCATGTTTCATTGCGCTTTTTTAAACCACCAGTTAAAACTAAAAAATATTTCCAAACCATGGAAACAGAGATTGAAATTGTTTCTTTTAGTTATCCACCGCCTCAGAATTAATCATGCTTAACAATTCTCTTGACGCAATCTAGAATGACCTTGAACCATATACTTTATATCTATTTGTGGAGTAACTAGAAGAGACATTTGAGAAGATCTGACGTTTCTCTTTGGTGAATATTGGAAAAATGACTCTGTCAAATAGACAGGAGCCACTTACAAATCTGATCAAGGATTTTGAAATCCATTCATTCGAGCTCGAAGATGCTTTGAACAGTGTAATTTCTTGAATATGAGAGAGGTGCAGTGAGACCTCATAACGAGTGGGCCCTCATAAAGAAGAAAGTGTATAATGTATACATTATGACTATAAAGTAATCATTAAAAAAAATGAATGTCAGGTAATTATGCGTGGATCTATAACTATCATAGCTAGGATTTTTTTTTATTACGGGAAGAAACAAATCATAATTTGCAATGAAATACCGAAACCGGAAGTTTATTTTATTTGGTGAAAACTAATGAGGTCTTCACTATTAGATGTTTATTGTTCATCTTGATGCCTCATTCTACATGTGTATCTAGACTTATGAATCATTATATCCATGAGGCTGTTTTAATGATAATGTATAATGTATTTGTAGTAGGTATAGTATTGAGAAATACATGTAATCAACGATATGGGAATTTAAGTAAAGACGAACAAATGTTCATAACTGCATGTATCTGTTTGTTTGTACATTATATTCTACGAGGATATTTCGCAACATATGTACTATAATTTACAAAATTGAGGATCAGCAACTCGGAACTGTCAAAATGAGATGATAATCAATTACAAATATCCATTGTTTTATAGAATAGTGAAAAATGCTCTTCAAGTGTCCATCGTATCAAACTGACATTGAAAACTGTTATTTGTTGAATGTTATGTTACACACGGATGTTGAACTCCATCAAAGAACTCACATAACTCAGATACATAGTAGCTTGACTATTATATCTTGACAGACAGGTAGAAAGGTAAATTGATGCTGTTTGATAATCCTGTTAACGTGATCAAGTGATAATGGTCCAGGTTTTGGCTACTTATGATAATACAATTTTCAACACAGCATATTTTGTTACAGATATGACCATTTAACACCAAAATGCACACAAAATGCACCGAAAAATACAACACTTACATTTTACATTGTATAAATATGAGCTCAATTTGTATTTGCAATCTAGATTTATCAAACATTGAAAGTAACAAATGCTTTATTTTTACAACTAGAATGGAGGAGACAAGTTCGGTCGACAGCCCCTTCCAATGGAACATTTAGCTAGAATTTCTTTTATGTACAAGGGCACTTCTTCTGATAACGCTTGGACCATGGGCAATATTATTGTAAAGTAGACTGGAATCTTTGTCAACAGCCGTTGACAAAGTTTTGTCCATGGGATAGAAATTGTATTCATTGTAAATAAACAGTCCTTTCATTAAGATGTTTACTTTTCTTTACCTTTACTTGTATCTTTACCTAATTTCAATTGTCTCTTGTAGCCATGCCAACCATAGAAATCAAGATCATGTGAAATGTTGTTAGCATATTTAGTGATGCCCATGAATGGAATTGTTTGATTATCGTAAGTTTTTATAAATGCTTGTGATCCTGCTATTTTTATAATTCCAAATCCTCTGTAAATGTGACAATACTTTCATGATACAATGTTCTCTAATGAATTACATTACAAATCAATTTGCAGAGACAAAATTTTTGAGCTTTTGTCAAGTGCCTGGATGCTTTCTTGTTTGTCATCATGTAAATTCAAGCGGACGCGACACAGATTTTTTTAATATGAATTCTTTACCTTTTTCCTGTATTTTAATCATCGTCAGTTTTCATAAATCCTGTCATATTAAGTATTTCAAAATCCTCTGTCATGTGACGACACTTTCATGACACAACTTTCTCGAATAAATTACATTTTGCATAGAACCATGCAGATTTTGTGAGCATTTGTCAATAGCCGCAATTCTTTCTTGCCTTTGTCATTAAAAGTCAGGTTCACGCTAAACTGGATTTCATATTTTAATTCTGTATTTTTTCATCAATCTCTTCTTCTAATATCTACATTCAAACGACTTGGACTTGAGAGTAATATGTATTGTGTTATACGGCAGTGATCGTCGTTCATGAGAAACATCCAATGCAATGAACCAAAAAAAAATAAATATTTTATATAAACGTCAAAAACAAAGATGGATATTTGCGGAAATAAGGATGAAATTGAATTTGGTTAGTTCCGTATTCACCTTTCCATTTCCATCTATATCGTCGGGGTGGGGGGGGGGGGTGGGGTAAACTCCCTAAATCCGACTGCAAACAAAATATGGAGAGAGAGAGAGAGTCACAGAGAGAGAGAGGGAGAGAGAAAGAAATAAGAGAGGAGAGGATGAAATTTGATAAGTGACACGACCTTTCCTCCTGTACCAGCATCATCTCCTTCGTATCTCGTTACAACCCACTCCCCTGATTGTACCTTTTGTTTATATCTAGGGTTTGCTTCTTTCAAAACAAAAAATATTGGAGGAGCTTCCAAATGGGAAATGAAACAACCAACTGAAAAGTTTATCAAAATTCTATAAAACCTTGTCATGATCATAAGTACTTCTTTGGTACTTTTTGTCACTTGTGAATGTTTGAAGTTCGCATTCTCTCTATATATCTCTCTCTTCTACTTCAAGATTCAAGATTCAAGATTCATTTATTTTTCGTTACCAATTCATAAATCATAAAGTATTTACATTGTAGAAGAAACTCATCATTAAACATAAGGCATATGAACTTTGTTTTACATAGGGTGCGTTTATCAACTCTTTCTTTCGGCAGAAACAGGTTTTCCAAAGGGCTTTCAGTGATTTTTTTAGAGATGATAAACGCAAAGCTGTTTTGATTATGGGGTTCGGAAAGCCTTTTTGAAAGTCGCAAGTTTGTGCTTTCCGAAACAGGTTACAGAAACAGGTTACAAAAAGCGAGATAAACGCAAAGCTGTTTTGAAACGACTTTATACTTCGGTCACGAACTACGTGTTTCCACAGAGTACACTAGCTACGTACGCTGCACTATACTAGCGATAGCCAAAACAAAAAAGCGTGCTCCGTATAGACCCCTTCTCCTCGGGTCAAACTGCGCAATGCATCTGCGCAGTGACAACGTCGGTTTTCGACTTGTCGATGAGATGATAAACGCAACTTATTTTGAAAGCCGTTTGCAAAGGCCTTCGGAAAGGGCTTTTGATAGTGGGTATGGAAAGCCGTTTCAAACTGGGGAAAGATGATAAACGCGACCATAAACGAAAAGGTAACATAACGGAACTAGCAAAGAAGCAGAGCTTTTAAAAAGCATGTTCCCAATTTAAAATCATTGTAATTATATAAATCATTCAAAAATCTGTTCGTTGTTTTTTTTTTTACATATAGAATACTAACTTAATTAATAAACACACAAAGGCTAACCTAAATGGGGAAGCAAATGGGGAGGGACGGGTCGATAGAGGAAAAGAGATGGAATCAGAAAACACCCTTTGCCCTACATAGAACCTTCTCCTTTCTCAGCTTTTCTCTGTTATTGTTGTTTTTTGTTCCGTTTTGTTCTTTCGCTCTTCATCCTTTTGTATATCCTTTTCCCTTTCCCCTTTTCTGATTTTCAGATATCAAGCTATCCCCTTTGTAATTATTTTCCCCACGTGTCATTATTTCTGTATAGTCTTATCAGACAGGTAGTTTTACTTTTAAAGATGTTTCAAAGTAATTTAAAAAATCATGTATTATTCTCTTTGGGGCACTTGCTCTAACAAGCCCAGCTTCTTTAAAGTCTCCTCTTTCTTTCATGACTTGTGTAGAAGAACATGAATTTACCTAAGTAACTCTTAACATAATTTCTTTTGTTAATGACAAGAGTTGTATATTGACTAAACATTGCACTTCAAATTATGTTTGTTATGTTGATAATCTGTTATTCCGCATGGGCGTTAATCGTGACGTAACTCTATTCATCATGGGGGGGGGGGGGGGGGGACGACACAATAGCCGTCCCTCCCATGATGAATAGAGTTACGTAACGATTAACTCCCATGCTTATTTGATATCCTATGTACAAATCTTTGTGAAAGAAGGAAACCAAAAAATGATCCCATGATTAAATCGCCTAAACAGTTTTCAGCACTCTGTATAACACACATACGTATAGGTTGACATCCTATGAACATGGCAAACAAAGAAGCGGACAAAATATACAGCTCCTCATTGTACCTTCCACAATTGCTCAGGTAGACAAAAGAACATCCCTTGATTGCTATTATGTAAAAGTATGTAAAACAGGTGTCACATGCATATTCACCTGTTCTACTTATTTTACATAATATCAATGAAGGGATGTTCTTTTGTCTACCAGAGCAATTGTGGAGGGTACAATGAGGAGCTGTATATTTTGTCCGCTCTCTTTGTCATCGTGTTCATAGTGTATAATGCCAGAAAAGCATGACAATCTATTAGAGGCCAAAGTACAGACGACTGTCCCTAATTTAACACTTACCCCAGGCCATCATGGCGCGCCGGTAATACGGACGCACACGTATTATTGTTCACGTTTACTGCGCTCAAAAACTTTCGAAGGTGGAAATACCCAGTCACTAAAAATATAATCTCCATTGTCATTTTGGTTGGGTATATGTTGGTCTCGCACTGACCGATAATATCCCGTACCAGATCCGTCAAGCAGAAAGACCAAGAATGTAAATGTTCAATATTTTTCATAACTATTATCGTGATTACTGTTTTAGTGGCTGTTGTAAATATACCTGCTTTGCTGTTTTAATACTTATTGCTCAACAAAAGCCGGAAATGTGTTTTACCAGGCTATGCTATGTTATGCCGTGTTTCACAAATTATACATGTACCTGAAATGGTGTTATCATGCACGCGTGTTTGGTTGATCCATTTGTTTCAAAACATTTTTCAAATGATAGGTCTATCATCGAAGATAAGCATAAACAACATAACGTAGAAAAGATTCTTAGTGATAGTGAGTTGTACTAGATTTCTGTTGCACTGTGTGTGGCGTGTGGCGACTATATCTATATGTGATTCTTGAAAGGACATACATTCGAAGAAGGCGAGGTATTCGGGTCATTCCCTTGTAGCTGCTAGCAGGGGCGGATCCAGGAGTGAGTAAAAGAGGAGGCACACAAATGAAGGTGTGTCAACTTCTGAAAAACGTAGACCCGTATTTTTTTGGTCTCGCCAGCTTCTCGAAAAAAAAAGGGGGGGGGGGGGGTGTCGATAAACAAAAAAATTCGCTCAGTGGAGGGGGGGGGGGGGGGGTTATGGGGGTCCAGTTTCCCTCCATAATTCCTGACAAGCAAAAAAAAAAAAAAGAAAGAAAAACAAAAAAAGGTCTTCATTCTAAAAGGGGGGCACAATCGAGAAAATGGCGAATCGCCTATGGTCAAAATGCATAATTTTCTTCCAAAAAGGGGGGGGGGCACGGGCCGGAAGTGCCCCCCCCCCCCAATGGCTGCTAGTCATAATGTCCTGTTATCAGAAACAGGCTAATCTTAAATAAAAGGAGTAGAATTAACCTTGTAATTTCTGCATGCACACCGACTTCTCACAGACAAAGTTTATCGCAGATAATTATCCCGAAGCAATTTTGAATGCGGGATAATTTTACATTGCCATTAACAAGTCCATACAATAAAAGATACGTTTGTATGACTACATGTAGAAGGAGTACATTTTATCGTGTCAGGATTTAACTCAACGATGGCTATTTAATTTCTCTTCAGGTTTATGCCTAATCTAAAACATGGCTGCCGCCTTCAAGCAGGTTGTCCATCAGAATCTGGAGTGTCCTATCTGCCTTGGCTTCTTCAAGGAACCCAAGATCCTGACCTGTTCCCATTCCTTCTGTAGGGGATGTCTTGAGACCCTCCTCGAGTCTCATCGGGACAAAGAAAAACTTCTGTGTCCTGTCTGCAGGGAAGAGACATCGGTTCCCGATGGAGACGTAAGTAGATTGCAAGTAAACATAGCTCTTAGATCCCTGGTAGCGGATGTAAAGACTCAGGCTTATGTTTGTGCCAATTGCGACCCGACATTGGCAGTTGTCTATTGCAGCGAGTGTGGAGAATATCTATGCGAATTTTGCAAGGACATTCATTCCAAGTGGGCACGGTATTCGGGACATTCCCTCGTAGCTGCCAGTGATATCATGTCTGGTAAGATTCCTCTGAAAAGGCGGCGCAAATGTCAGAAACATCCAAACGAGGATGAAGAATGCTATTGTCTGGATTGTAGCAAGTACGTTTGCTTCAGATGTGGTATATTAGAGCACGCACATGAGGGACACAAAATTGTGCAAGCTGGACTGCATGAGACAGAACAGAAGAAGAACATCGATAAATTGACATCCAAAGCAGAGGCAAAGCTAACTGACCTTGACAAATACGTCACATTCGTTGAAGATCAGTGGGAAAGGTTGCAGACAGTAGAGAGTCAACTCACCAGTGATATCGATGAGGTTTTCAAGCAAGCTGTCAACAAGTTGACGGAGAGAAAATATACGTTGAAAAGAGAAGTTGAACAACAGATAAAAGAGCTTGCAAATGCGTTAGTGGACATGAAAGAGACAGGTCGCCAGCAGATCATCCAAGTAAAGGCAGTTTGCGGGTTGGTGAAAAACGGTTTGAAGGTTCCTCTACAGAAAGAAGCTCTGACTGCACACAACACGCTGTGTCAAGAGCTGGAAGAGCTTCTGGAGAGGGCTGAATATGACGAGGAGCAACCTAGAAGAACTGCTGACGAAGGTGAACAACTTCATTTTTTTAAGAGCCAGGAATCAGATGAACTCCAGTTGGGTCAGATTCGAAGAGGGGATCTCACGTGGATTCTCCATGCGGAGAAGCAGTTGCCTACCACGAATGGCATGCATGGAATGGCTATATCATCTGACAATGTAAATGCTGTCGGATGCTTTTATGGTGGAATATTTATCTATACTGCTGAAGGCGTGCTGCAAGAAACAATTCTGAAACATGTCAAAGTCCGTGCTTTACATTTCCTGTCTAATGGAGGATTCGTCATACGTGATACCGGTAACATGTTATCCCTACACACACCACAACGTGAAAAAATCAATGTAACGTTTGAGACGCTACGTCATGCAGAAGGTGGGTTTGGTGATGTCACCATAGACCAGGATGGTAATATCTTAACAAGTTACTGGAAAACCAAGAAGATACAAGTTTTCAAGCCAGAAGGTGGGAAGGCAATAAGAGAAATACCATGTAATGGTTCTGAACCACATCAGATATTTGCAATGACTACGAGTATGACTGTGGTTGTCAGGAGTGGTGAACATACAGTACACGTGATCGATGGCGTATCTGGTGCAACCCTTCACAGCATCACTAAAGATAATGAGTGGCCACATCCTGCTGTGTGCAAGGATGATTCTGTCATAATTGCATGGGTGAAGCACTTTCAGGGTCTGGTGAGCGTTCGTCATTACACAAGAGAACTGAAACACATCAAGAACATCATCACTGATTTCAATATAACAAAACAGCCACGCAACTGGTACTACCTCCAGCAATTCAGGACCGGAGAGATTACATTCTGCACTCCAGACAGATTGTACATCTTTCGCGAGACCACGATATAGTCATGATAATAGTCATTGCCTACGTATATCAAAGACAGGAAAATCTTGCTAAGATGTGGCCAACCGACTGGAAAATTGAATAATCACATTGCTATTTTCCCGATGGTAGCCTATATGATAGAACATTAATGACATCACAGCTTTTTATTAATTCTGCATAAAATAAGGCAATTTATTGTGATCTAAATCTGAGCAGGTCAAAACCATCAACATCTCAACTTCGAGATATTGAGTTTTTGATGAGTATGACTTTTTCAATCTGTCGTGAAATTTGCTGCATCATTTACTGTTTGCCTGCCTTACATATTTATTTTACATGAATTCATTACTATCTATTTTCCGATATTGCTAGGTTATCATTGAATAAAATCTATTTGTATTTTACACTGCATCGTGGTGATTTTGCTGGGGTATAAGTAGTAATAACAACATGCCGTATTTCAAATATGTGTAATGTGTAATGTGTAAATCGCATGTATGCACCAACGTTCTCTATGCGCTTCAAAAAGAAAAGTAAAAGGAAAACAATCTCAACAATAAATAAAAGAATGCAATGTTTCATCACGTTTCTTCAAGCCACAAGTTAAAATTGAAATGTATTTCTAAACCAACTAAACAGAAGGATTGAGATTGTATCTTCAAGTAATCCACAGTATCAGAAATATTCACATTCTTTTGAAACAGTCTACACGGTCTAGAATGACATTGAACCATCAATTTTGAATCTGTTTGGGGAGTAACTAGAAGAGACTTTTTCTATTTGGTGAATATTGGGTAAGTAATTTTTTAGACCGGAACCAATGCCTTAAAACACTTAAAAATGGGATCAAGGATTTGGAAATCTATTCGAGCTCAAACAGGCTGCAGTGTAATTTCTTCAATGTGAGTGGGATGGATTCGTTTATGAGTGGGACCTCATTACCAGATGGGCAGCAGAATTTTAAAGATAAAGATAAGATAAGATTTATTTCCAATTCAATTGAAACATAAAAATACAAACGTAACATTTGATAAGATAGAAAACAAACAAACAAAAACAACCACGTGAAAATCAGCGGCTGTGTACAATATAACATTATAACAATAAGGGGAAACAATCAAAAGGAGTAAAAACAAATACAAAACAAAACAGAAGAAAAATAGACAGTAATTAATCGGAAACTGGTGTACGCGAAAAGCCAAGGCATGGTTTGTAAAATGCATATGCCAAAATCATATAAAATTAAAATTGTCAACAAAGCAATAGATACAATAAAACAAAAGCGACCGCAAAAATCACAAAATTTAATAGAAAATCAATAGATGATACTTATATTGTCTTTTAAATGAATTATTACGTTGTAAGTTAAATGAGGATGAGTCTAGTAAATTCCATAAAACAGGGCCTGTATGACGGAGAGTTTGTTTGCTCCTATCATTATTTTGGATCATTTGAATTCTTTTTAGCAATTAATTTTTTAAAGCAACATGTATTACATACAAAATTTATACATCATATGGATCAATATTCTGAAGGCCTTATTGTGCACACACAGACATATACATGTATGATCATGTACAGTACATAAAAAGTCGGAATATATCGAGATGGTTTAATAATACTTATGAATAATTGTAATGACTCATGTGGAACATTTCCAAACTGTCGAGCATCCTTTCCTTAGCTCTCCTGATGGTCCAGGCTTTAGAACCATACAGAGCTACTGTAACACTCCAAACAAGACATTAATTTTAACAAGTCTCTTCCTAAGATTTTGGTTGAGCTATTATATAAACCTATTTAATGAATGTCCCAGGTATGTGCGGAACTCCATGACTATCATAGCTTGGAATTTTCTATTACAGGAAGAAACAAATTAGAATTTGTAATACCGAAGTAGGAAGTTTATCTTATGTTGTGGAATCGGCTTGTTCCGAAAGGGTGGTAAGCGTCGCGTCGCGTCGCGTTAACGCGAACGCCACCATTCGTTCAAAGCCCCCCAGGTTTTGCCGAAAGGGTGCGTTGACTTTTTCTATATTATTATTATTAGTAGTAGTAGTAGTATCCAGTATTTTGTAAAAGAGGAGGCACAGAGCCGGAAAATTACGCAATTAAGGAGGCAATTATTTATTGTGTACTTAAGGTATGCCAGTTGGGTTTCAAAAAGGGGCGTGGCCGATCCCCCCCCCCCTGGATCTGCCCCTGATTATTATCATTAATCAAGGGCGGATCAAGGATTTTGTCAAAAAAGGGGGGCACAGTAATGCAGGGCTGTCAACTTTGGAGGAGGGAGATCCGTATTTTATTTTTCAGTGGGGGGGGGGGGGGGTGGGTTATGAGATTTTATGGGGTCCACTTTTCCTCCCATAATTCTCTGGCAAGGAACAAAAAACAAATAAACAAAGAAACGAAGGTTGTCAGTTCTAAAAGGAGGCACAATCACAATAAAAAATAAAAAAAGGGCAGAAGGCATACTTTTCTTTCAAGGGGGGGGGGGGGGGGCACGGGCCGGGATCCGTAAATCCGCCACTGTCATTAATATGATACATGTATTAGAAAGAGTCAACGCGGCGCGACGCTACCCACCCTTTCGGAGCAAGCCTGTGAAATCTAATGATCTCTTCACTATTCGATGTTTATTGTTCATCTTCGATGCCTCGTTCTGCATGTGTATCTGCATGAATCATTCTAACGAGACTTATTGATGATATCAGAATGTATACGTAAAAGATAATTATTAAGAAATACATGTAGCTCACAGTTATTAAAATGTATCGAAAAAGGTAGGCATAGAACCATACTTGCAAGTAACATAGTTTGTTTTATTGGAGGATCCTGAGGGGGCACTTCCGGCCCGTGCCCCCCCCCCCCCACCTTTGGAAGAAAAGTATGCATTTTGACATTAAAGGATCCGCCCTTTTGTCGATTGTGCCTCCCCTTTTAGAATGAAAACCTTTTTATTTCATTTTATTTATTTATTTTTTCTTGTTTGTCAGGAAATTATGGAGGGAATTGGTGAATATTGGGTAATTGCCTCTGTCAAATAGACAGGAGCCCATCAGATCAAGGAATTTGAAATCCATTCGAGCTCGAAGAGGCTTTGAACAGTGTAATTTCTTGAATATGACAGAGGTACAGTGAGACCTCATAACGAGTGGGCCCTCATAAAGAGGAAAATTTATAATGTATACATTATGACTATCAAATAATAATTAATAAAGATTAATGAATGTCACAGGTAATTATTTGTGGATCTATAACTATCATAGCTAGGATTTTTTTTTATTACGGGAAGAAACAAATCATAATTTGCAATACCGAAACCGGAAGTTTATCTTATTTGGTGAAAACTAATGATGTCTCCACTATTAGATGTTTATTGTTCATCTTGATGCCTCATTCTACATGTGTATCTTATGAATCATTATATCAACGAGGCTGTTTTAATGATAATATAATGTATTTGTATAATAGTAGGTATAAGTAGTATTGAGAAATACATGTAATCAACGATATGGGAATTTAGGTAAAGACGAACAAATGTTCTTAAACATTACATTCTACGAGGATATTTCGCAACATATGTGCTATGTACTCAAGATTTATCAAACATTGAAAGTAGCAAAAGCTTTATTTTTACAACTAGAAGGGATGGGAAAAGTTCCGTCGCTTTATTTTAGGGGTATGGCACCCCTTCCAATGGAACATTTAGGTAGAATTTCTTGTGATCCTGCTATCTGCTACCTGCTCCCTGTCGCAGCACTAACGTCCTTTGGCAAGACATTAATCTCCATTTGCCACACTCGACCCTGGTGTAGTAAGTGGGTAACTGGTAGGATTTATTCCTTGAATGCACTGAACGCTACGGTTGCCAGGCTAATTCTGGGGTAATAATATCCAAAGTCCTTTGTAAGCGCATAGAGACGTTACATCATGAAGTGATATGTGCTATACAAGAACGGAATAATTATCATCATTATTCTTCGCTCTTCTTTCTTCTCTCTTCTCTCTTTTCTTTTCTCTCTCTCTCCACACACACACACACTCTCTCTCTCTCTCTATCTCTCTTTCACTCTATAGCTACTTAATTTTTTATGTTTTCTTTTGCTTCCATCTGCTGATTTCCGTCCTTTCTTTGTTTCTTCTCATCTTAATCTCCCCATTCTACTTTCCAGCTCCTTTTCTCGCTAAATGGGGGCCTAACTCGACAAGCCTCGCTTTTAATAGGTTCCCCCACAAGTGTATATACTGTATGCGTTTATTACTTTTACTGGAAGATATTTATTATTCTGAGTTGTTATGATATATGTTTTATCCTTTGTATTATGCAATATGTTTATGTTTATATTCTGCTTTCCCATGTATATATATAAACCGATTGTGGAAACAAATCAAATCAAATCAAATCAAATCAAATCGTCTTTTAATGTGACGATACTTTCATGACACAATGTTCTCTAAATAATTACATTACAAATAAATTTGCAGATAGAAAAAGACTTTTGTGAGCTTTCGTCACTTGCCTCGATGCTTTCTGGTTTGTCATCAAATAACTTCAAGTTGACGCGAAACTGGATTTTATAAATGAATTCTGTAGTTTTTCATCTCTTTGTCTAATGTCTACGTCCAAACGACTTGGACTTGAGAATCGTATATCTTGTGTTACACGGCAGTGATTGTTCGTGATTGTTCGTGCATGAAAAACACCAAACAGAATTATTTTTAAAAATATATATATCGAACCTCAAAAGATTGATACATATATTTTGCGAAAATGAAAATGATGTTAAAATTGAATTTTAGTAGTTCCGTTACACACTTTTCAGGGCCAGCGACGGGGGAGGGGAAGGGGGACACAGCCTCAATCATATGGCAAACAAAAAATGGAGAGAGAAAGAGAGAGAGAGAGAGAGAGAGAGAGAGTGATGAGAGGAGAGGAGAGGAGAGGAGATGATAAAATGTAAGAAGTGATACGACCCTCTCTCTCCAAAACCATCACCTCTCCTGCGCATTTCGTCAAATTCGTCACAGCTCCCTCTCCTGACTACCTTAGGCTTTATATCTACGGTTCACATTTTGCTATTTCAAAACAATACTTGAGGAGTTTCCAAACGGAAAATGGAAAGAAAACCACACCAACATTGAAGATTGTATCAAACTTCTATCTATAAGATTTCGATAAAGTTTAGACCCTATGACTAAATCACCTAAACAGATTTCAGTACTCAGCATTACACGCATTCGCCTACATATACAATACAGCCGTTTCATAGAGGTTTGATCAGCTTTAAAAAAAAATGTGTGTGTGTGGGGGGGGGGGGGGATTTCCTTCTGCCATATGAAATATAATTGTCATTTTAATAGGCACGTGCATTGTATGCATATGTATAAGCCCAACATAAATAAAATTATACGGAATCAAACAATCACGTATTATAGGTCGACATTATAATGCCAGAAAAGCATGGCAATATATGACATGTATGAGCAGATTAGAGGGTAAAGTACAGATGAATGCACATTATGTAGCACTCAACCCATTCACTGGTGCACCGTTAATAAAGACGGAGGTGGAAATACCCAGTCACTAAAATAGAATATTGCTGTTCATTATCATTTGGTAGTGCGTTTGTTATTACACTGTTGGTTGTCGCTCTGGCTGGCAATATACCATATCTATGGGTCTGAAAGGACAGTGCCTCATTCAAGAAGAGTAAGGTAAATATTCAATAATTTTTGATAACTATTATCGTGATTGCAATGTTCGTGGATTTCCTGTTGCTGTTTAATACTTGCTCAACAAAACCCGGATGGATGCATGTGTTTAAACCTATAAGCCAGTTCGGGGTTAGCGCATGGTACAAATGACCCCAAATATCCACAGATATTTTAGACATGGAGGGTCCCTTTATGTGCACTTCAGAAAAATAACTCTGGGAGTGATAGAGGTGCCTCATGAATAGCTTTTGTTTCCCCCTTTAAAAAGAATACTTCCACCTGGATATCATGGAATGCACCATTAGTGCATAATTGAATAATGATTACATGACATTCATGAGCACATATCGAATATTAGTGTCAGTGGGTTTTAGAATTTGGTACAGATGACCTTTATCTGCTCATGCTCAGATTGCATCCCCGAAGTGGCTTATTCGAGATCCAGTCATCCCGACCTGGACTAAACCGACCATCTACCCTGGACAGCTCGACCCGGTCAAGTTATCCGGGGTAGGGTGCAGTGTTGTAGTGATTTCATGCTTAGCCTTCTCCTTAATGAAAGGGGAATGAAAGCAACAAACATTAGCCCATAATCATGTAGATAATTCTCAGCCTATTACAAATATCTTGAAATTACTCCTATATGATTATTTAAGAAGGAAAGCAGTGTCTAGAAGAGTTGCAGTTTCCTTGGTGGCTGCCATTTTCTTTACAAAGTAATGTCAGAACAGTTCTATTTGTGAGATACCCACTGACCTGTATACTAGCTACAAGACACTCATGATCACCTGTGGAATGCATGACACTGGATCTCCTTTATAATAAACCATTTATGTGGTCATCGTAGATTCAAATGAAGATACTTTTATCCTGTCATATAACCTATTTGTGTCAAGATATTTGGTTAAGCTGTTTCTTTTGTTAAGCAGGATTTGGCAAGCACAAGTTGTTGCTAGGTCAGACAAATATTTGTCAATTCTTGAAAGAATTTTGCATTGGTGGCTTTTAGTTGCACCATAGCTATTCATTATGCAACACCATATCCATTGTGTACAGGTAAATGGACATGTACGACGATGACATCATAGTTTTTCAAAATGGCAGCCCCCATGGGATAATATCTAGCATGGAATGTGCAAACTTTACAGAGACTGTTCTCCTTACTGAGTAATCAAATAGGAGTATTTTCAAGATATTTCAAACAGGCTTACATTTTCCACATGATTATCAGCTGTTTGTTGAGTTTCATTCTCCTTTAAGGCGCCTTGAGGTTATTTTTTCAATGCCTTGGCCTTTGGCATGCCTAGGCCTTGGCCTTGAGGTTCCAAGCCTTGATCATCTCAAGAAAGAAATTAATATAATTTTCAAGGCATATGCATCTTTGCTATTTTTGCAAGCAGTCTTTTAAAAATATATGTTTTGTGCAGTAACACTATATTATGTAGATCATACAAGATCTGGGTAATCATATGGACTTGGGAAATGACTGCATGTTTTTCCTCCTTTTTTCGATTAAGATGATAGAATAATAATAATAATAATAATAATAATAATAATAATGATAATAATAACGTTTTATTTACCCAGGGTAGCCCCTTCAGTTATTAAACTGCTCTTCCAGCGGGCCTTGCATAACATAACATAATATGTTATTATTACCCTTCTCCATTCTAATATGCTGAGCGCCTGGCTAGGAGGTCGCAATTTTTAATTTTGAAGTCTTTGGTATGACGCGACCTCCCTTTCATGAGGCGGGCGCTCTAACCAACTGAGCCAACATGCCCGATAATGAGAATAATGATTATGATGATGATAATAATGATTACAATTAAAATAATGATATTACAATAATAATATCAATAATGTCACTAATTATGATATAAACAAAGATTATGATGATGATAACATTGATTACAGTAATACCGTGAAATACTGCAGCAGATTTGAACAAAAATATACATATACTTATGATATAGTTCAAATATATAGGGTTCAAAATTGACTTAAGTACTTCTTGTTCCCTTGCTCCCTAATATGCATGTAGGCCTTTCTTCTTTTAAGTATTTTGCCAAGAAGATAGCAGAAAGCTAAATTAGCACTTGCGAAGGTTGAAAGAAATCTTAACTTTCGTTTGCCTTACTAAATTCCTCTACAAGAATTCTGGGTTTTGATGAATTTGATGCCCCACTTGAGAAAACAGTTAATCAATGTTCAGAATTCGAAACTCTATAGCGCTTGATTACAGTGCTTCTTTGCAAATTTCTTTTGGTAAAGCGCATAGAAATTGATGTATCTACATATTATGCTAGTTGACCCAAACTACGCCACCACCGAGAAACTTAAAAGTCACATTCGCGCACGCCCCACCCCGCTATACCGCCTTCCCATAGTCACCTGCGTGAGTGCACGCCCGCCATCTTCCTCTTTTCATTCTCGCTGCCGATGAGTGAACATTGTCAGATAAGTCACTGCGCCCAAAATTGAGATTTATCTCTATTTTTTGCGCTTTAATAATTTTTCCGTCCACATTTAAGGCTTATTTTATTTGTGGTACGGATTTTCTAGTCACGTTGTTTTAAGACAGGAAATTAGTTATTTTTCTGTCTCGCTTTTCTTCCCCTGCGTTCCTCCCGGTGACATAGCTTTTCGCTCGTTTGCTGGGCGGGCGATCCAGGCTTGGCACGTACCCGTGCTTGGGTCTTTGGGGATTTCCTTTTTCGTGCACAGCCCTTGGGGTTTTTGATAGGTGGCTCCCCTTTCACACTTAGTGCTTGTACTGTGAGCTCTTTATTTTTCACCCCTGCGCGCTTGTTTAAATAACTTAATTTTTGTTTTATATTTTCAGATTTATTCGGTTTCGGTTCGACTATTCCCGACCCCACACCGGTTTCCGGTCTTGGGTTATCGGGTTCTGGCTCCGGTCTACCGGTATCCAGCTACCTTACATTCTTTTTGTCCCTGGGCAAGTGTCTCCCTTCCGAGTGGTCCCTCCATCAGGAGGTTTTCGATCTTCTTCTAGCGGCGCCGCTAGAGATCAATCTGTTTGCGACCGCTCTCAATCACCGTCTTCTGAGGTACTGTTCTCGGGTTCGGGACCCGGAGGCCTGGGCACTCGATGCCTTCGCCCTCCACTGGGGACACTTTCGAGGGTATGCTTTTCCCCCGTTTCTATTGATCCCTCAGGTTCTGAGGAAGATCAAGGAGGATCGAGCGTGGGTCCTGCTTATTGCCCCGCGCTGGCCGCGGAGGCCTTGGTTTCCCCTACTCCTGTCCCTCCTGGAGGGGCAGCCGTTTCGGCTTCCTCTGTGGCCAGACCTGGTGTCGCAGCCTCTTTCGGGGATCCTCCATGGTCGGCCCGAGACTCTTCACTTGACCGCCTGGCCGCCTGGCCGTTATCGGGGGCGACGCTAGGGCCTCGGGTCTCTCCGAGAGAGCCTCCCAGTTTATAATTCAGAATCGTAGAGAGTCCACGAGATCTCTTTACAACTCCCGCCTGGAGGCATTTTCAGTTTGGTGCGAAGATCTCGGGGTTTCACCCCGTGAGGCTTCTGTAGGCACGATTGCAGATTTTCTGATCTCCCTTTTTGATAAGGGTAGATCGCTTTCCACTATCCGTGGATATCGATCTGCCATCGCCGCTACTCACGTTGGCTTTTCGGACGGCTCGGGAGTTTCTGACTCCCATCTACTTGCTAGATTGCTGAGATCGTTCTTCTTACAAAGACCAGCAAATCCTAAGTTGTCTCCTGCGTGGAGCCTTCCTAAAGTCTTAGATGCGTTATCTAAGCCTCCATTTGAACCTATGAGCAAGGCTTCTCTCCATCAGGTAACTGTCAAGACCATTTTTCTTATGGCCATAGCTTCAGGGCAGAGAAGAAGTTCTCTTCATGCTCTTTGCACCTCTCCCGGTCACATCCGTTGGGAAAGACAAGGTGTTCGTCTCATCCCTAAGCCGTCCTTTGTAGCCAAAAAGCAGACGGCTTCCTCCGGTCCGGTTGAGGTATTTCTCAGTCCTCTGTCAGACTTCTCCTCAGTCAAGGAGGACAAGGTTTGGTGCCCGGTGAGGGCGCTAAAATGGTACTTAGACAAGACCAAAGATTGCCGCTCGGACGAGCAACTTTTCCTTATTACTCGCGAACCTTTCTCTCCTGCTTCTAAAGAATCCATTTCTAGATGGATTGTTGAGGCCATTCAGGCCGCTGGTCCTGAGGCCCTTCTCTCGGGTAGTAAGCCTAGAGTGCATGATATTAGAAGCATTAGCACTTCTTGGGCGCTTTTTTCAGGGTATTGCCCTAGAAGACATTTTGAGGGCCGCCTTTTGGCGGTCTCCCAATTCTTTTACTTTTTATCTGAAGGACATTCCTTCTGCAGAAGCGCGGTTTGCAACTTCGTCACTGAGGGCGGCAGCTTCTGTTGTTACCCCGCGTTAGCCTCCTTCCCTTGGGACATGCCACCCTGGATTTGTATTTGTGCTGGTCTAGCATAATAGGTAGATACATCAATTTATTATAGTAAATCAGTAAAATCCTACCTGATTTTATTATTTGCTATAGGTATCTACCTATGTCCCTCCCATCGTCCCCTCTCCTTGCCCAGCAACATGTCTTAAGCGTTGTCTCTGGCAGCTCGTTAGAGGAAGATGGCGGGCGTGCACTCACGTAGGTGACTATGGGAAGGCGGTATAGCAGGGTGGGGCGTGCGCGAATGTGACTTTTAAGTTTCTCGGTGGTGGCGTAGTTTGGGTCAACTAGTATAATAGGTAGATACATCAACTTATTTAGCAAATAATAAAACCAGGTAGGATTTTACTGCTCGGTTGCTTTGCTCCGTCGCTTGTAAAGTTACTGGATTATTGGATCTGAGAGCAGTGGCATATCTCCAGTTAAGATCATAATGAAATACGTACAGTGCCTTGCATGCCTTATTAACCAAATGTAAGCTCCCAGTATGTTAGGCTTTGTTAAACATAAAGTCCTGATATTTGAGGCAATGGTACTAAAACAAAAAACGAAGTCCCTCTTTTATAGCTGGGTCACTTCGCTTGCTCACAAATAAATAACCAATTAATTACCAGCTATTCATGTCCATGAAGATAACAATACATGTACAAACATTAGGTCATGAAAAAGAGGGTTATGAAAATAAATATATATATTTTTCCACCAGTTCTTTGTAGGTGCCTCCTTTTCCAAAGGGGTGTCTTTTTGCAGTGACCCCCCCCCCCCCCTTTGAATAGTGTTAATCAACCCTGCTGTTATTTGGTTCTTGAAGGCAGTGCCTATTTTCTGTTTTGTGTGTGTGTTTAAACCTCCGTCTTTGTATATTTCATTTTCCCCTCTCTTCTTTTTGTTGATGCCTTAGCATTGGCTTTGCTAGTCAATGACTTGGACCTTGACTACAACACTGGTAGGGTGACCCCCCTTTTTTCCTCAAGATTTTATGAACTAAATTCCATTATTTCACAGTAAATTTGAGTGGTATTCAAATTATTAGTGGTAATTAAATGTATACAGTCATGACGTTAAACACGGCAGTTGTAGAGTTTTGAGAGTTGTTATGAAATTACTTAACTTAAATTGTTTTCCCTTGAATGATCGAATATCTTGATGAATGACTTACCGCCAGGAGCTCGAGGTAAGTTGATTTTATGCCTAAAAAATCACTGTACTGATAGAAGTATAACTTGTTATATATCAGTACAAAACTCTCACCTAGGGAATGGAAAGGTTAAATTGAACTGTAAAGATACATTACAAGGTTGATTTCTATCAGTACAGTGGTTCTTGGGCATAAAACCAACTTACCTAGAACCTCTATTTGATGGTCTGTCCTTCATGAAAATAATCTATTTCCTTCAGTACAACTCTCAAAATATCTGTCTACAATCGCCGTTTTAATTATTAACCAGTTAAATGACGATTTTTTTTTTAAAAGTGAGTTTAGTTCATTAAATCATGAGAAAGAGAAAAAAATTTACAACCATTTACAACCATTTAAAATGTTACTGCTATAATGATTGATGAGCCGTTTCTCATGGTATTATTATGCACGCGTGGTGGGGTGATCCATGTCTTTCAAAACATTTTTCAAATCATAATTATGCCATCGAAGATAAGCATTAACGATGTAACTCAGAAAAGTTGGATTTTTAGTGATATTGAATTCTATTGCAGTCATTTTCACTATTTATGTCATGTATGTGAATCTTACAAGGACATTCATTCGAAGTGGGAGAGGTATCTGGGTCATTCCATTGTAGCTACCAGTCCTAATGTCATGTTATCAAAAACAGGCTAATCTGAAATAAAAGTAGTAGAATTAACAGCGACTCCTCACAGAAAAAAGTTTATATCATGTAATTATCACGAAACAATTTTGAATGTTGGATGATTTAACATTTCCATTATCAAATAAATTGCATAGAATATCCACTGGCCTACATAGAAGAGTTTGTACACCTAAATGCAGAAGGATTGTATTTACAGGATTTTTACTCAATGATGGTTATTTTTTTCCCCAGGTCTATGCCTATTCTAAAACATGGCTACCGCCTTCAAGCAGGTTGTACAGCAGAACCTGGAGTGCCCTATCTGCCTTGGCTTCTTCAAGGAACCCAAGATCCTGAACTGTTCCCATACCTTCTGTAGGGGATGTCTTGAGACCCTCCTCGAGTCTCATCCGGACGAAGAAAAGCTGCCGTGTCCTGTGTGCAGGGAGGAGACGTCGGTTCCCGATGGAGACGTGAGTAGATTGCAAGCAAACATAGCTCTTAGATCCCTGGTAGCGGATGTCGAGACTCAGTCTCGCGTTTGTGCCAACTGCGACCTGACAATGGCAGCTGTCTATTGCAATGAGTGTGGAGACTATCTATGCGAATCTTGCATGGACATACATTCGAAGTGGACGAGGTATTCGGGACATTCAGTCATAGCTGCAAAAGATGTCATGTCGGGTAAGGTTACAGTGAGAGGACGAAGTAAATGCCCAAAACATCCGGCCGACGATGAGGAATGTTTTTGCACTGACTGTGGCAAGTACGTCTGCTTCAAATGTGGCGTGTTGGAGCATGCGCAGGAAGGGCACAAGATAATGGAAGCAGAACTCCATGAAAAGGAACAGGAGAAAGTCATTGAAGAACTGGTATCTAAAGCAGATGGCAAGATAAATGACCTTGACAAATACGTCACATTCGTTAAAGACCAATGGGAAAGGTTGCAGAAAGTAGAGAGTCAACTCACCTATAACATCGATGAGGCTTTCGAGGAAACTGTTAGAAAGTTGACGGAGAGAAAAGTGTTGTTAAAGAGAGAAGTTGGAAAACAAATAAAAGAGCTTGCAGATGTGTTGGTGCAAATGATAGAGACAGGTCAGAAGCAAATCGTTCAAGTAAATGCAGTCTGTGGGTTGGTCAAAAATGGTAAGAAAGTTCCTTTACAGAAGGAAGCTCTAACAGCACACAACACGCTGTGTCGAGAGCTTGAACAGCACCTGAGACGGGTTGTGCTTGATGAGGAACAACCAAGAAGAACTGCTGATGAAAGTGCTAAACTCCACTTCTTGAGAAGCCAGGAATCAGATGGACTCGAGCTGGGTCAGATTCGAAGAGGGGATCCAAAATTGATTCTGCACTCGGGAAATGAGCTACCTACAACAAATAGCATGAATGGAATAGCAATATCACCGAACAATACAATGGCTGTCGGCTGTCATACAGGAGGTATAGTGACATACTCTGCTGATGGGACTATGCAAGAAACAGTTCTGAAGAGTGTAAAAGTTCGTGCCTTGCAATTCATGTCGAATGGTGAATACGTCATACGTGACTACGGCAACAACATTTCACTGTACACACTGCAATGTGAAAAGCGTGATATAATGTTTGATACACTGAGTAATGAAAAAGGTGGATCTGGCGGTCTCACCATAGACCAAGACGGCTACATCTTATCAGGCTACAGGAAAACTAATGTGATACAGGTCTTTACACCACAAGGTGGGAAGGCAGTAAGAGTAATACAGTGTTACGGGTATGCACCAATGCTAATTTTTTCAACAATTTCGAGTACAACTGTTGTCGTTAGAAGTCACAAATTTGCAGTACGCGTGATCGATGCCGTGTCTGGTGCAACCGTTCACAGCATCACCAAAGATAATGAGCTTGCATACCCTGTTGTGTGTCAGGATGATTCGGTTATCATTGCATGGGTAAAGCACGGTAAAGGTCTGGTAAGCATTGATCAATACACAGTAGAACTAAAACACATCAAGAACATTCTCACTGATTTCAAGATAGCAAATCCATTGAAACGTGATTGGTACTACCTGCAGCAATTCAAGACCGGAGAGATTGCATTCTGCACTCCAGACATACTGTATATCTTTCGCGAGACATGGGAGGAGTGATGTGTACAAATCTTTGAAAGCTAAAGATATTATGCACGGAAATACATTCTTCAGATGAAGGCAGTCGACTGCTTATAAATGATCGTGATACATTAATGACATTACATCTTTATTGTTTGCAAAATAACACAATGAAACTGGGCGATATCATTCTATTTTCGTTCACTCTCCAGAAATATATCTGTCTCTAATACATTACATCGTGGTAATTTTCAGTTATCCTCGAACAATAATAATACGCCGTATTTGAAATTTATAAATCGGACATCACACATGTTTCTCTATGCACTGAAACAAAAGAAATACAAGATTTTAGTCCAAACGATAGATAAGAGTAGGGCATGCATCATCGCGCTTTCTTAAGCCATCAGTTAAAAGTAAAAAATATTTCCAAACCATGGAAACAGACAGATTGAAATCGTTTCTTTTAGTTATCCACCGCCTCAGAATTAATCATGCTTGACAGTTCTCTTGACGCACTCTAGAATGACCCGAAACCATAAACTTTATATCTATTTGTGGAGTAACTAGAAGATACCTTTGAGAAGATCTGACGTTTCTCTTTTGGTGAATATTGGGTAAATGACTCCGTCAAATAGACAGGAGCCCATCAGATCAAGGATTTTGAAATCCATTCGAGCTCGAAGAGGCTTTGAAAAGTGTAATTTCTTGAATATGAGAGAGGTGCAGTGAGACCTCATAGCGAGTGGGCCCTCATAAAGAAGAACATTTATAATGTATACATTATGACTATCAAGTAATCATTAAAAAAAAAAAACAATTTAATGAATGTCAGAGGTATTTATGTGTGGATCTATAAATATCATAGCTGGGATTATTTTTTTATTATGGGAGGAAACAAATCATAATTTGCAATACCGAAACCGGAAGTTTATCTTATTTAATGAAAACTAATGATGTTTTCACTATTAGATGTTTATTGTTCATCTTGATGTCTCATTCTACATGTGTATCTTATGAATCATTATATCAACGAGGCTGTTTTAATGATAATATAATGTATTTGTATAATAGTAGGTATAAGTAGTATTGAGAAATACATGTAATCAACGATATGGGAATTTAGGTAAAGACGAACAAATGTTCTTAAACATTACATCCTACGAGGATATTTCGCAACATATGTACTATGTACTCTAGATTTATCAAACATTGAAAGTAGCAAAAGATTTATTTTTACAACTAGAAGGGATGGGAAAAGTTCCGTCGCTTTATTTTAGGGGTATGGCACCCCTTCCAATGGAACATTTAGGTAGAATTTCTTGTGATCCTGCTATCTGCTACCTGCTCCCTGTCGCAGCACTAACGTCCTTTGGCAAGACATTAATCTCCATTTGCCACACTCGACCCTGGTGTAGTAAGTGGGTAACTGGTAGGATTTATTCCTTGAATGCCCTGAACGCTACGGTTGCCAGGCTAATTCTGGGGTAATAATATCCAAAGTCCTTTGTAAGCGCATAGAGACGTTACATCATGAAGTGATATGTGCTATACAAGAACGGAATAATTATCATCATTATTCTTCTCTCTTCTTTCTTCTCTCTTCTCTCTTTTCTTTTCTCTCTCTCTCCACACACACACACACACACACACACACACACACACACTCTCTCACTCTATATCTCTCTTTCACTCTATAGCTACTTAATTTTTAATGTTTTCTTTTGCTTACATCTGCTGATTTCCGTCCTTTCTATGTTTCTTCTCATCTTAATCTCCCCATTCTACTTTCCAGCTCCTTTTCTCGCTAAATGGGGGCCTAACTCGACAAGCCTCGCTTTTAATAGGTTCCCCCACAAGTGTATATACTGTATGCGTTTATTACTTTTACTGGAAGATATTTATTATTCTGAGTTGTTATGATATATGTTTTATCCTTTGTATTATGCCATATGTTTATGTTTATATTTTGCTTTCTCATGTATATATATAAACCGATTGTGGAAACAAATCAAATCAAATCAAATCAAATCAAATCAAATCGTCTTTTAATGTGACGATACTTTCATGACACAATGTTCTCTAAATAATTACATTACAAATAAATTTGCAGATAGAAAAAGACTTTTGTGAGCTTTCGTCACTTGCCTCGATGCTTTCTGGTTTGTCATCAAATAACTTCAAGTTGACGCGAAACTGGATTTTATAAATGAATTCTGTAGTTTTTCATCTCTTTGTCTAATGTCTACACTGTAAAATATAACTGTAGATTAACAGGTTTTTCCTGCCATTTCACAAGAAAAATACCGTATTAACAGAAAAACAGCCAAAACTTGTAATTTTACAGGTCAAAAAACCTGTTAATCTACAGTTATTTTTTACAGTGTACATCTAAACGACTTGGACTTGAGAATCGTATATCTTGTGTTACACAGCAGTGATTGTTCGTGCATGAGAAACACCAAATAGAATTATTAAAAAAAAAAATATATCGAACCTCAAAAGATTGATACATGTATTTTGCGAAAATGAAAATGATGTTAAAATTGAATTTTAGTAGTTCCGTTTACACATTTTCAGGGCCAGCGACGGGGGAGGGGAAGGGGGACACAGCCTCAATCATATGGCAAACAAAAAATGGAGAGAGAAAAAAGAGAGAGAGAGAGAGAGAGAGAGAGTAGAGGAGAGTAGAGGAGAGGGGATGATCAAATGTAAGAAGTGATACGACCGTCTCTCCAATACCATCGCCTCTCCTTCGCATTTCGTCAAACTCGTCACAGCTCCCTCTCCTGACTACCTTAGGCTTTATATCTAGGGTTCACATTATGCTATTTCAAAACAATACTTGAGGAAGTTCCAAACGGAATATGGAAAAAACAAACAACCAACATTGAAGATTGTATCAAACTTTTATCTATAAGATTTCGATAAAGTTTAGACCCTATGACTAAATCACCTAACCAGATTTCAGTACTCAGCATAACACACATTCGCCTACATATACAATACAAGCCGATTCATAGAGGTTTGATCAGCTTTCAAAAAAATGTGTGTTGGGGGGGGGGGGGGGGAGGATTTCCTTCTGCCATATGAAATATAATTGCCATTTTAATAGGCACGTGCATTGTATGCCTATGAGTAAGCCCAACCGAAATAAAGTTATATGGAATCAAATTATCACATATTATAGGTCGACATTATAAAGCCAGAAAAGCATGACAATCTATTAGCAGATTAGAGGGCAAAGTACAGATGAATGCACATAATGTAGCACTCAACACATTCACTGGTGCACCGGTAATAATGACGGAGGTGGAAATACCCAGTCACTAATAAAATAGAATATTGCTGTTCATTATCATTTGGTAGTGCGTTTGTTATAAATTATGACACTGCTGGTTGTCGCTCTGGCTGGCAAATCTATGGGTCTTTGTACCTATATTTCATCTTGCCATCTTATTTCTTATATAATATAATACATTATTTACTCACATTGCCTAAAAGAGGCCCCATCCACAAGCTCTGCTTCCTAGGGGTCCCATGACCTCTCATTCAAACCATTGTATAACTTTTCCACTGTATTATGTTATAATTTTGTGTGTTTGATTGGTTTAAATAAATTGAATTGAATTGAATTGACTTCAGGTGGCCAGGGGCCCGTTGCACAAAACTTGCGTTGGAACACAACTCGGGAAAATCAAACGCAACTTTATTTTCAGCCAATCAGAAAGGCGCATTAAGGACTTGCGTTTGATTTCATAGGGAGTTGCGATTAACCGCAAGTTTTGTGCAACGGGCCCCAGACCTCAAGTCGACATTCATGTGGGTATTTCCATTGCTGCATATATATATATATATATATACAAATTATGTATAACAATGCGCCCTCTCGGCTATTACCATAATGGCTTTATGGCAACACAAGGACTTGGGACCCTTGTTGTGCGGTTACACATTGTGGGGAAGAATTGCATAGTGGAGTCACCAGAGTGCTCAAACTGCGAACAGCGAGCATTGCATATAACGCAAATAGTGAACGTCTCACATAAAGACTCTCCACGCAATCTAAGACAGTGCTCAAACTGCATGTGCAGCGAGCGTTAATACAAATTATGTATAACAATGCGCCCTCCCGGCTATTACCATAATGGCTTTATGGCAACACAAGGACTTGGGACCCTTGTTGTGCGGTTACACATTGTGGGGAAGAATTGCATAGTGGAGTCACCAGAGTGCTCAAACTGCGAACAGCGAGCATTGCATATAACGCAAATAGTGAACGTCTCACATAAAGACTCTCCACGCAATCTAAGACAGTGCTCAAACTGCATGTGCAGCGAGCGTTAATACAAATTATGTATAACAATGCGCCCTCCCGGCTATTACCATAATGGCTTTATGGCAACACAAGGACTTGGGACCCTTCAATCCTCACGCTATACAATTATATATGCCCACACACGCGCGCAAACACCCACATAATTATGTATATATAAACAATTGTAAGGAAATAACATATACAACAGCTTCGCCAACTCTCGTGGAAATAAATACAATGTGAAAGGAAATGAGAGAATAATGGTTGCGTAACTTAAATCAAAGTTCCCCAGAACTGTCCTCCCTTTTTGAAATGTTTGCATAGGTTGAAAAAACGTCCCCGACGGGAATCGAACCCGGGTCGTTGGCTTAGAACGCCAGTGCCTAAACCACTAGACCACGGAGACGGGCCGGTAGTTTCGGCGACGCCAGATTCCATTGACCGACAGATTGACAAATCTTCAACCTTATTAATTGATTCCTTTGTCGGGGGCAGGTGAGTTTTTGAACAAAGACAAGCCGCATTCCTCTGCTGGATCCAAGCAATTGCTTTGAGAATTGAGATACACGTATTATATTAGAATAATTATAAACAATTGTAAGGAAATAACATATACAACAGATTCCCGGCGCCGGCGGAGACATTTTTTCAACCTTTTCAAAAATTTCAAAAAGGGAGGACAGCTCTGGGGAACTTTGATTTAAGTTGCGCAATCTGTCGGTCAGTGGAATCTGGCGTCGCCGAAACTACTGGCCTGTCGCCGAAACTACTGGCCCGTCTCCGTGGTCTAGTGGTTAAGGCAGTGGCGTTCTAAGCCAACGACCCGGGTTCGATTCCCGTCGGAGACGTTTTTTCAACCTTTGCAAAAATTTCAAAAAGGGAGGACAGCTCTGGGGAACTTTGATTTAAGTTACGCAACCATTATTCTCTCATTTCCTTTCACATTGTATTTATTTCAACGAGAGTTGCCAAAGCTGTTGTATATGTTATTTCCTTACAATTGTTATAAAGGAAAGTTACCAACCTCTAAATCGAAAATTACATGTACATTTAATCTAGTTAATAATTTTTCTGCATTATGGCTTTGAAAAAAAAATCACCTCAATATATATTGGGGGATAGTAACACAGGCCCCCCCCCCCCGCACTTCATTTTAAAAATAATTATACCTCCTTATCCATCCGAGATCAACACCTATGTTGTATAATTTGAAGAAGATGGTTTTCACTTTCTAGTAGTGTAAAGGTATATCGGGAAAAATCAGAAGCAACGACAGAATTGTAGATAAATATTAATAAAATCATATAAATCTACAAAATCGTACATAAATAAATAATATCTACATTGAAATGAAGAATATATAAATTTGAATAATATTAATAAATATATTTTTTTGGGTGGGGGGGGGGGAGTGAAACCTGTGAGGATGTTTGTACACACCATCCCCCACTTGAATTTTTTTTTTTTTTTTTTTGGGGGGGGGTGCATACTACTTTAAGACAAATGTATTGGATTAAAGTGAAATGCAAAAAAAAAAATGGAGAGAGAGAGATCCTCCCTTCTGTACCCTCACCTCTCCTTCGCATTTTGTTTATCTCGTCACAGCTCCCTCTCCTGACTGTACCCTTGGCTTTATAATCTAATACCCCAGTCACACCAATGAGATCGACACCAGATCGAACAAAAATTTACACTACCCCAAATGGCCAAGATTCGACCGCTTTCGAGTCGGTATGGAAATCGGTTTATCGGTGTGACTGAGGTATAAGCTTTGCTTATTTCAAAACAAGTATTGGAGGAGGTTCAAAATGGAAAATGAAACAACAATTGGAAAATTGTATCGAACTTCTATAAAACTTTGTTATAGCTTAAACCTTAAATCGCCTAAACGATTTTCAGTCTTCTGCAGACAGGCGTTGGAATACATACAGAACAAGCATTTTCAGAGAGGTTTGATCAGCTTTCGAAAATGTGGGGTGTTTTCCGGCCTCTGCCATGCTGTGAAATTGCCATTTTAATAATAATAATAGGCACATGCATTCATAGGCTTATGTATCATCAAGCCCAAGCTATGCAGAATAAGATAACACAAAATCACACATAGGTCGACATTATAACGCCAGAAAGCCATGACAATTTATTTGAGGCCAGACCATAGTCGAATACACACAACCCATCATCATTGGTGCAGCGTTAATAATACTGACGAATACGTATTATAATTCACATTTACTGACATATTCATACATTTTCGAAGGTGGAAAAACCCAGTCACTAAAACTAGAATCTTGTTGTTCATTGGCATTTGGTTGTGCCTTTATTGTATGACACTGTTGGTCGTCGTAGCTTTGACTTGCAATAATATGCCATACTTGATCCATTGATCTATCAAGCACATGGACCTCATTCAGGAAGACGAATAGAGTAAATATTGTTTATCAATATGATATTCCAATTTGATATACTATGTTATATGATTTGTTTCATGATAGTCATATTATTATTTTCTATTGCATTGTTTATATCAATATGTTATCCATTTTGATACAATGTTATATAATTCGTCATATTTTGAATATGAGTGGTGACATTATGATTTTCTATTTCATTATCTATATCAATATGATATCCAATTTGGTAATGTTATATATTTGTCACAATAAATCTAAGTAGTCCTATTATGAATCGCTATATTTTCTCTCGTTGTTTCCATTTCATTTCCATAATGATTGTTACTTTTCTTTATACTAATGCTTTGTGTTGTAAAACAAAAATTAAAATATTGATGTCATTGTCAATGAAGTTTCTTAATAAAAAAAAAATACAATAGTTTTCTTTCTTTCATAACTATTATGCTGCTTACTATATTAATTCCGTGCAAATATACTTTTTTTGCTGTTTTAATACTTATTGCTCAACAGAACCCGGGAGTATACGTGTTTATCTTTATCCGTGTTACAACGTTATGTTCCATGAACATTTTCTGAAATTATTCTGTGCGTATGTTGGGGTTATCCATATCTTTCATAATATTTTTTAATGAAAGGTCTATCATTAAAGCATGGAATATGCGCATTAACGACACAACGCAGAAGAGTTAGATTCATTGGTGTTAGTGATTTCTCTCTGTTATGCTATCAGATAATGGTCATTTCTAAAATAAATGTAATACACCTTGTGATATACACATCAACCCCTCACAAACGAAATTTATATCGCGTTATTTACCCAAAGCAATTTCGAATGCTGGATGATTTTATATTTTCATAAGATAAGATAAGATAAGATAAGATAAGATTTTATTCACTCTATCGACCCCCTCTCGGGGTATGAGAGCACAACATATTTACAATAATATAAATGGTATATTGAATACTTGTACATGGGTATATAGTTTACATATGAAACAACATTTCTCAACGAAACATAATAAAACAACAAAAACAACAATAAATATATATATATATATATATATATATATATATACAGTGTAAATACAACTAAAGTACTAGACGTATAGGGTTTTTAACTATTCTACCACTACGTGTAACTACCTGACTTTGATTGTCACGTACAACATCAACAACTCCATCCTCTTTTGATTTACATGTAAATTGCTGCATAAAAAATTTAACAAATTTAACAAGCTTTTTAAGATGGCAAGCATTTTTTGTAAGAATAATTTCCGCCATTACTGTTGTATTTGGCCTATGTATATTAAAATCAGACAAGTACAGTTTTCTTTCATTAATAAAAAATGGGCAAACAAGCAAATAATGATATTCATCACCAATATCTAATGATGTACAGAGTGTGCATAGACTTTCATTTAACAAATCAGAGTTGAAACGACTGTTATTAACTGGTAATTTATGTGTTCGACATCTTAACTTACATAATAGTGTTGCATCTGCGCTATTCAAGAGACACAAATATTTTTCAAACTCTAGCTCAAGTTTAAAAATCCTATAATTAAGGCACACCCGATTCGACCAGGTTGCTGCTCGCCATTCCTGTTTAAACATATCAGCTAGTCTCAAACGTAATGCACCTAAAATCCAATCGGTATTAAATCCATTAACCCTTTCAGGACAGGAATTATTTAAGGGCTAAATTGATCACATTTTGTTCTTCAAATTAGCAACAATAATATTTTTTTTTTTACTGCTACATGGTTCTAACAAGGTGTAATGTTTTTGAAAACAATATACATGGTAAGGAATTTTGTCGAAAAGCTTTTAAAAATTGCCAAATTTGATAAAAATATTATGATTTTGAACCTCTCAATGTGTTGCCAATTTAAGGATTTTAAAGCTTATTCTCCTTTTCCAAATTCCTGGTATCAAATGTAATATGGTAATGCAACAAAAATGGACATAGTGGGTGCAGAAATTTGTGCTCTTTCTACTCATGCATCTGGAATATTTTGTAGAGCTCTGAATCAAAAGTTATTGAGCCAAACCACAAAATGTAGTAAATTGTCTTGAAAGGGTTAACAAGTAACTTGCAAGTTCGGTAAAATTTTACCTAATATTGGACTTTAAGCAACATGCATGTTCGCTTTTAACACGATATTGTCTTAATGGGTACAATGTGACCCAGTTCTTTTAGATTGTACAATAAGTTAACCATCAGCCTAAGTATATAGAACGGGGTCCGCTCGCTATTCATAAGGACCGCTATTCATAGAAAACCGCTATTCATTTAACACGCGTTATGGATAGCGGTCCTTATGAATAGCGAGTAATTTGTCTATAGTTCAAGGTTGCCAGAGTTGGCAGAATTCTGCTTTCTGGCAGAATTTTGACCGCTTTAGCATCTAGCATTATGCTAGGCATAGTTTGACAAAATCTAGCAGAATTTTAGCACAATTCTGGAGTTTTGTTTGTTTTGCTTGTCAGAGAATTTTTGACTAAAAATACACCCCCAAAATGCTGATTAACTTTTTTTTTTGGCTTGTCAAAATATTTTTGAAGAAAGAGTTCCCCCCCCCCCCCAAACGTTGATAACCTTTTTTTTTTGCTTGTCAGAGAACATTTTAGTAAAGTTTTGATTTAGCAGTAAAATTTTTGATTTTGCAGAATTTTCGCTTATCCCCAGCATAATAGTATTTTTTCGCTGGTTTGCTCGCTATTTAGAAGGACCGTTATTCATACAAAACCACTATTCGTTTAGTCATGCGTTATGGATAGCGGTCCACATGAATAAGTGGTCCTTATGAATAGTGGTCCTTATGACTAGCGAGGTTAACCCCTACAGAACAGACTGATGAAAAGAGTTTGTAAACCTATATGCAGGAGTGCAAAACGAGTTGCAATTTAAACAATATCGATTTTAACTCAGTGATGGCCATTTTCTTTTTAAATTTAGGTTTATGCCTATTCTAAGACATGGTTACCGCCTTCAAGCAGGTTGTACAGCAGAACCTGGAGTGCCCTATCTGCCTTGGCTTCTTCAAGGAACCCAAGATCCTGACCTGTTCCCATACCTTCTGTAGGGGATGTCTTGAGACCCTCCTCGAGTCTCATCTGGACGAAGAAAAGCTGCCGTGTCCTGTGTGCAGGGAGGAGACGTCGGTTCCCGATGGAGACGTGAGTAGATTGCAAGCAAACATAGCTCTTAGATCCCTGGTAGCGGATGTCGAGACTCAGTCTCGCGTTTGTGCCAACTGCGACCCGACAATGGCAGTTGTCTATTGCAATGAGTGTGGAGACTATCTATGCGAATCTTGCAGGGACATCCATTCGAAGTGGGCGAGGTATTCGGGACATTCAGTCATAGCTGCAAAAGATGTCATGTCGGGTAAGGTTACAGTGAGAGGACGAAGTAAATGCCCAAAACATCCGGGCGACGATGAGGAATGTTTTTGCACTGACTGTGGCAAGTACGTCTGCTTCAAGTGTGGCGTGTTGGAGCATGCGCAGGAAGGGCACAAGATAATGGAAGCAGCACTCCATGAAAAAGAACAGGAGAAAGTCATTGAAGAATTGGTATCTAAAGCAGATGGCAAGATAAATGACCTTGACAAATACGTCACATTCGTTAAAGACCAATGGGAAAGGTTGCAGAAAGTAGAGAGTCAACTCACCAATAACATCGATGAGGCTTTCGAGGAAACTGTTAAAAAGTTGACGGAGAGAAAAGTGTTGTTGAAGAGAGAAGTTGGAAAACAAATAAAAGAGCTTGCAGATGTGTTGGTGCAAATGATAGAGACAGGTCAGAAGCAAATCGTTCAAGTAAATGCAGTGTGTGGGTTGGTCAAGAATGGTAAGAAAGTTCCTTTACAGAAGGAAGCTCTAACAGCACACAACACGCTGTGTCTAGAGCTTGAAGAGCACCTGAGACGGGTTGTGCTTGATGAGGAACTACCAAGAAGAACTGCTGATGAAGGTGATAAACTCCACTTCTTGAGAAGCCAGGGATCAGATGGACTCGAGCTGGGTCAGATTCGAAGAGGAGATCCCGAGTGGATTCTGCACGTAGAAAATGAGCTGCCTACAACAGATAGCATGAATGGAATGACAATATCACCCAACAATACAATTGCTGTTGGTTGCCATACAGGAGGAATAGTGACATACTCTGCAGATGGGACTATGCAAGAAACAGTTCTGAAGACTGTAAAAGTTCGTGCCTTGCAATTCATGTCGGATGGTACATATGTAATACGCGACTACGGAAACAACATATCCCTGTACACACCACAATGTGATAAGCGTGATGTAATGTTTGAGACACTGAGTAATGAGGAAGGTGGATGTGGTGGTCTCACCGTAGACAGAGACGGTCATATATTATCAAGCTACAATAAAACTAAGATGATACAAGTCTTCACGACACAAGGGGGAAAGGCAATCAGAGAGATAACATATGATGGATTGGAACCTTGGGAGATAAGTGCAATGAATCAAAGTAAGACGGTCGTCATCGACAGTGGTTCTTATACAGTACTCGTGATCGATGGCGTATCTGGTGCCACCCTTCACAGCATCACCAAAGAGGGTGAACTTGCCTACCCTGCTGTGTGCACGGATTATTCGGTTATCATTGCATGGATAAAGCACGATCAGGGTCTGGTGACCATTGATCAATACACAAGAGAGCTGAAATATACCAGAAACCTTCTTACTGATTTCAAGATAACGGAGGCGCCACGCAATTGGTACTACCTCCAGCAATTCAAGACCGGAGAAATTGCATTCTGCACACCAGACAGACTATACATCTTTCGCCAGACCTGGCAGGCCTGAGTGATGCATACAGATATTCTGAAAGCGAAAGATATTATGCACTGAAATACATTGCTTATATGAAGTCAGCCGACAGCTAATAAATGATCGTGATACATTGATACATTAAATCATGTAATTACATGTAATTGGGCGATATCATTCCACGGTCATTCAATCTCCAGAAATATATCTGTCTCTAATACATAATATCGTGGTGATTTTCAGTTATCCTTGAATAATGATAATATGCCGTATTTGAAATTTATAAATCGCATATCACGCACGTTTTCTCTATATCCAAATGATAGCTAAGAGTAGGGCATGTTTCATCGCACTTTCTTAAGCCACCAGGTAAAAATAAAAAGTATTTCCAAACCATGTAAGCAAAGAGATTGAAATTGTGTCAGAATTAATTATGCTTGACAATTCTCTTGACGCAATCTAGAATGACCCGGAACCATAAATTTTATATCCGTGGAGTAACTAGAAGAGACCTTTGGGAAGATCTGACGTATCTCTTTGGAGAATATTTGGTAAATGACTCTGTCAAATAGACAGGAGCCACTTACAAATCTGATCAAGGATTTTGAAATCCATTCGAGCTCGAATAGGCTTCTGTGTAATGCCTTGAATATGAGAGAGGTGGATTCATTAATCAGTAGTATCTCATAACAAGATTGGCAACAGAATTTTCGATCATATGGAGTGTATGAATGATATTGTAATGACTCCTATCTCCTATCGAAAATCCAAAATGTATACATATATTAGGCCTATCAAATTAATCAATAAAAATCATTTAATGAATGACAATGGTATGTGGAACTCATAGTTGTTCTTTTTTCATTACGGGAAGATACAATTAATAAATTATAAAACCCAAGCCGAAAGTTTATCTTATGTGGTGAAAACGAATGATATCTTTACTATTAAATTTTTTAATGATGCCTCATTTTGCATGTGTATATTATAAATCAATAGATATCAGCGAGGCTTTTTAAAGATAATATAATGTATTCGTATTAAAAAAAATCATGTAATCAACGATATGGGAATATAGGCTAAAGACAAATAAACTGCATGTATCTATTTGTATTTTTCGCAACATATGTACTATGATGAACGAAATTGAGGGTCAGCGAACTGTCAGAAAGAGATGATAATCAATTACAAATATCCATTGTTTTATAGATTGTGAAAATGTATCAAACTGACACTGAAAACTGTTATTTGTTTATTGTTATGTTACACACGGAGGTTGAACTCCATCAAAGAACTCACATAACGCAGATATATAAAAAGCTTGACTATTATATCTTGTCAACAGGTGAAGCGATAAATTGATGCTGTTTGATAATCTTCTTAACGTGATTAAGTGATAATGGTTCAGGTTTTGGCTACTTATGATAATACAATTATCAGCATGAACAATTACAATTTACATTGTATAAATTTGAGCTATACAGTATTTGGATATGCACTTATCAACCATTGCGAGTAACAAATGCTCTATTTTTAAAACTAGAAGGGAGGGGGAAAGTTCCGTCACTTTATTTTAAGGGTATGGCACCCCTTCCAATGGAACATTTATGTAGAATTTCTTTGATCCTGCTATCTGCTACCTGCTCCCTGCCGCAGCACTAACGTCTCCATTTGCCACACTCGACCCTGGTGTAGTAAGTGGGTACCTGGTAGGATTTATTTGTTTGTTTGCAGATGCTTTTCTGCATTTATTTCATAATCAATGTAAACAACAGTTGCTTTCAAACGTAACATATAAAGGACGAGGCGATAAATTTACATAGAAATAATTGAGTGTTACATCTTGAATGTAAACCATCTTACAGTGATAATATATACACGTACCAATAATACAGTGAGTATAGATATAATTCTATATAAAACATTTGATGATGTAGGTACAATTATTTACAAAATGCAGAGGGCAAAACTATCATAAGCAAATGCTTAAGACGATAGTAGCCCAGAATTGCATGCGCATAGATGAGAATTCAGGAGATATATATAGAAGTAATTTGCCATATTGTAAATTCAAGAAAATTGCATACATTTAGATTCACTTATAACTCGCCGTATTGTAATTTTAAGGGAATTGCATATATCTGTGCCGTGATTGCGCTGGTGCAAAGTGCATATAGCTGGGGATTATGGTTTTGCAGAGAATGTAATTGTATGCAGGGAAATTGAGTTTGGTTTAAGGATAACAAGGGATACAGGACAATCAGGGGTCGATATTCAAAGCAATCATTCACGGTTGTAATTTAGCAGCAAATGTTTCTTCATTAGAGCTTTAAAATAAAAATGAGAAGAGGCAGATTTTATATTTCCAGGTAGTGAGTTCCATATATCAGGACCATTGTGTCTAATAGTTTTTTGCGCCAGGAATAGTCTGGGATTGTTCAAGTGAATATCAGAAGAATGACGAGTTGGATAGGAATGAATGCTGGAGTTTTGAGTGAAAGCATTTTGAAGAGTACTAGGTAGAGATTGTTTCGAGAATTTAAACATAAAAATAGCCTTTTGGAATACATGAATGTCATTTATTTTAAGTGTTTTGAGTTTGTAAAATAATGGATCTGTGTTTGCTAATTAGTGCGAAGACGTACAAATGCGCAGCGCTTTTTTCTGGAGTAAAAGTAATGAATTGATTCTTGTTTTGTAGGAATTTCCCCATGCCAGGTTACAGTAAGATAAATACGGATAAACTAGCGCATTATACAATATAAATAAGGATTTTTGAGGTAAACTGTCTTTTAGTTTGTTTGATATACCTACTCCTCTTTAAATGTTAGATGATATATTATCAATGTGATTTTTCCACGTTAAATTGGAATCTATTAACGCACCCAAGAATTTTGTTGAATCTTTACTACTAATAATAATAATACATTGCATTTATAATGCGCTTAATACAAATGTTTCTAAGCGCCGAAGTATTATTACCCCGGCTGTAGCTAGGCTACCGAATTCGGTGCTCACAGCATTTCAAGGAATAAATTCCTACCGGGTACCCATTTACTACACCTGGGTAGAGAGTGGCAAATGTAGATTAATGTCTTGCCAAAGGACATTAGTAAGGGTAACATCGTCAATTATTATATCGTCGTGGAAAAAAATTGCTGAACTCGCATTCTTAAAGTGTATGTTTTTAGTTTTGCTTATATTTAACGAAAGTTTATTGCATTTAAACCAATGGGATATATTGATTAATTGTGTATTAATTGTTTCAATTAGTTCATTTAAATCCTTATGGGAATGAAATACATTAGTGTCATCTGCAAATAATATATATATGATAATGATGGCGCAGAATGAACAATGTCGTTAACATAAATTAGAAAAAGGAGTGGACCCAAAATGGATCCTTGGGGAACGCCACATTTTATAGTGGATGTTTGTGATCTACTATTATTAAATTGAACAAATTGGGATCTATTGGAAATGTAACTTTTAAACCAAGATAGGGTATTTCCCCTTATTCCATAATGCCTAAGCTTTTGTATTATAATTGAATGATCAATGGTATCGAATGCTTTACAAAGGTCCATAAAAATTCCAATTGTGTGCTCCTTTTTAGAGAGAGATTTAGTAATTTGATCAATTAATTCAAGGATTGCATAGTCAGTTGAAAGGTTCTTTCGGAATCCATATTGGTTGGGAGTAAGTACATTATTTGTAGCCAAAAAAGAATATAATCTCTTGTAGCCAATTTTTTCCAGTATTTTGGATATGCTTGACAGTAAAGAAATCGGACGATAGTTACTTATTAAAGATGGATCATCATATTTGTGGATGGGAATTACTTTCGCAATTTTCAGTGCTTCAGGAAATATTCCCGAGGAGAATTCATTGAATGCAGAGAACGCTACGGTTGCCAGGCTAAATCGGGGGTAATAATATTCAAAGTCCTTTGTAAGCGCATATAGAGACGTTATATCATGAAGTGATATGTGCTATACAAGATCGGAATAATTATCATCATTATTATCTTTATAATTCCAAATCCTCTGTAAATGTGAGTCCAATACTTCATGACACAGTGTTGTCTAAGAAATTACATTACAAATAAATTTGCATATAGAAACAACATTTTGTGAGCTTTTGTTACTTGCCTCAATGCTTTCTTGTTTGTCAATGTCATCGTTTAACTTCATGTTGACGCGAAACTGGATTTTATATATGAATTCTGTAGTTTTTATCTATCTCTTTGTCTAATGTCTACATCCAAACGACTTGGACTTGAGAATCTTATATATTGTGTTATACGGCAGTGATTGTTCGTGCATGAGAAACATCAAATAGAATTATTAAAAAGAATATATATCGAACCTCAAAAGATTGATACATGTATTTGCGAAAATGAAAATGATGTTAAAATTGAATTTTAGTAGTTCCGTTTACACATTTTCAGGGCCAGCGACGGTGGAGGGGAAGGGTGACACAGCCTCAATCATATGGCAAACAGAAATGGGGAGAGAGAGAGAGAGAGAGAGAGAGAGTAGAGTAGAGGAGAGGAGATGATAAAATGTAAGAAGTGATACGACCGTCTCTCCAATACCATCACCTCTCCTTCGCATTTCGTCAAACTCGTCACAGCTCCCTCTCCTGACTACCTTAGGCTTTATATCTAGGGTTCACTTTTTGCTATTTCAAAACAATACTTGAGGAGGTTCCAAACGGAAAATGGAAAAAAAACACCAACACTGAACATTGTATCAAACTTCTATCTATAAGATTTCGTTAAAGTATAGACACCTATGACTAAATCACCTAACCAGATTTCAGTACTCAGCATAACACGCATTCCCCTACATATACAATACAAGCCGTTTCATAGAGGTTTGATCAGCTTTCAAAAAAATGGGTGTGTTGGGGGGGGGGGGGGGGTAGGGATTTCCTTCTGCCATATAAAATATAATTGCCATTTTAATAGGCACGTGCATTGTATGCCTATGTGTAAGCCCAACAGAAATAAAGTTATACGGAATCAAACAATCACATATTATAGGTCGACATTATAATGTCAGAAAAGCATGACAATCTATTAGCAGATACAGATGAATGCACATTATGTAGCACTCAACCCATTCACTGGTGCACCGGAAATAATGACGCACACGTTTTATTGTTCACGTTTACTGAATATTGCTGTTCATTATCATTTGGTAGTGCGTTTGTTATAAATCATGACACCTGTTGGTTGTCGGTCTGGGGGTCGTTTCATCAAATCAACTCCATGACAGTCATAACTGTTGTCGGCGATCTACGGAAATGTCATGGACCTGAAAAACTGTTTCACGAAGACATGATAAACGACAACTCAATGATATCGATACTCATCGGCGAAAAACATAGTCTATATCACAGTCCATTGGAATTATCGTCAATTACCCAAACAGATTTTGAGGCTCAGTTTTCCCCAAACTATTCCAAAATGTAAAAAATGGCAACGAATATGAATGCTTGTGATACAAACATCCCGTTTACATGAAAAGATGTGTTTCTTATGGCATCTTAGAATTTATAAAATTGAGAAAACTCGAGGAGGCTTTTGCGATGTACGAATCTAGATTTGTAGGTAAGAGGATACCGTAATTGACTAATTACGGAAAGAAGACCCAAATCGTGTTCATTTTAGAGAAAATGATTAAATAAAGATATTTTATGGCCCAATTTTAAATATTTATTCATTAAAAGATACATATAATATCATTCATATCAAAGCATTGCGTGAAAACGGGGGGGGGGGGGGGGGGGGAAGCGAAAATACATACATGATAAATTGTCGTCGTTCACATGGGTCTGTATATACAGACTGTTCCATTTTCGATGCTGATTCTATGGTAGACGGATGTGGGTATTTTTAATATTAATCTAATTTACTTGTTGGAGGGTCAAGAAGCCATAAGAACATATTGTTCGTCTGTACAATATTATAATACGGACATTAGTAATACTATTTGGTAAAGGAATGATAAAGGATAGTGCTTGGAGATCAGGAAATAAATGTTCTCTTAATTTACATTTGTTATTTTTTCGCAGCCCATAGACTAACTAAAAGCTGGCTTGTGATGGCGTTGTAAAAAGATATGACAGGTCTGGAGCACCGACAAGTCACTTGTCGGTGAAGTTGTCGCTGGTCTTGGCTAAGACGGCTTCGAGAAACAGTTAGCGGACAAGTTGAGCGACAGCGTCGAGATGTCGCTGATCTTGTCGTTATGACGGTTTGATGAAACGACCCCCTGGCTGACAATATACCAGATCTATGCGTCTGTCAAGGGCAGTGCCTCATTCAAGAAGAGTAAGGTAAATATTCAATAGTTTTTCATAACTATTATCGTGATTGCAATGTTCGTGGATTTCCTGCAAGTATACTTGTTTTGCTGTTTTAATACTTATTGCTCAACAAAACCCGGAAGGATGCATGTGTTTCTATTCGAGATCCAGTCAGCCCGACCTGGACTATTTAACCGACCACCTACCCTGGACAGCTCGACCCGGTCGAGTTATCCGGGGTAGGGTGCAGTGTTGTCGCGACTTGATACTCAGCCTTGTCCTTAATTAAAGGGGAATGAAAGGCAACAAACATTAGCCTATAATCATGTAGATAATTATCAGCCTATTACAAATATCTTGAAATTATTCCTATATGATTATTTAAGAAGGAAAGCAGTGTCTAAAAGAGTTGCAGTTTCCTTGCTAGACAATATCCCATGGGGGCTGCCATTTTCTTTACAAAGTAATGTCAGAACAGTTCTATTTGTGAGATACCCACTGATCTGTATACTAGCTACAAGACACTCATGATCACCTGTGGAATGCGTGACACTGGATTTCCTTTATAATAAACCATTTATATGGTCATTGTACATTCAAATGAAGATACTTTTATCCTGTCATATAACCTATTTGTGTCAAGATATTTGGTTAAGCTGTTTCTTTTGTTAAGCAGGATTTGGCATACACAAGTCGTTGTTAGGCCAGACAAATATTTGTCAATTCTTGAAAGATGTGACAAAGACCTACAACTGCTCTCAGATATCACCTGTGTAAGACAATGGGGGTACCAAGATGGCTGCCATTTTGCATTGGTGGCTTTAGTTGCACCATAGCTATTCATTATGCAACACCATATCCATTGTGTACAGGTAAATGGACATGTACGACGATGACATCATAGTTTTTCAAAATGGCAGCCCCCATGGGATAATATCTAGCATGGAATGTGCAAACTTTACAGAGATTGTTCTCCTTACTGAGTAATCAAATAGGAGTATTTTCAAGATATTTCAAACAGGCTGACATTTTTCCACATGATTATCAGCTGTTTGTTGAGTTTCATTCTCCTTTAAGGCGCCTTGAGGTTATTTTTCAATGCCTTGGCCTTGGACTCGGATGCCTTGGCCTTTGGCATGCACTTGAGGTTCCAAGCCTTGATCATCTCAAGAAAGAAATTAAAATAATTTTCAAGGCATATGCATCTTTGCTATTTTTGCAAGCAGTCTTTTAAAAATATGTTTTGTGCAGTAACACTATATTATGTAGATCATACAAGATCTGGGTAATCATATGGACTTGGGAATTGACTGCATGTTTTTCCCCTTTTTTCGATTAATATGATAGAATAATAATAATATAATTATAATTTTATTTACCCAGGGTAGTAGCCCCTTCAGTTATTGAACTGCTCTTCCAGCTGGCCCTGCATAGCATAGCATAAAATGTTGTTATTACCCTTCTCCATTCTAATATGCCGAGCGCCTGGCTAGGAGGTCCCATTTTTGAATTTTGAAGTCTTTGGTATGACTCGGCCGGGGTTCGAACCCACGACCTCCCGTTCATAATATGGGCGCTCTAACCAACTGAGCCAACATGCCCGATGATGAGAATAGTGAATATGATGATGATAATAAGGATTACAATTAAAATAAAGATATTACAATAATAATAATATCAATAATGACACTAATAATGAAGATTATGATGGTGATAACATAGATTACAGTAATACCGTGAAATACTGCAGCAGATTTGAACAAAAATATACATATACTTATGAAATAGTTCAAATATATAGGGTTCAAAATTGAGTTAAGTACTTCTTGTTCCCTTGCTCCCTAATATGCATGTAGGCCTTTCTTCTTTTTAAGTATTTTGCCCAGAATATAGCAGAAAGCTAAATTAGCACTTGCGAAGGTTGAAAGAAATCTTAACTTTCGTTTGCCTTACTAAATTCCTCTAAAAGAATTCTGGGTTTTGATGAATTTGATGCCCCACTTGAGAAAACAGTTAATCAATGTTCATAATTCGAAACTCTATAGCGCTTGATTACAGTGCTTCTTTGCATATTTCTTTTGGTAAAGCGCATAGAAATTGCATTTTTTGAGGATTACAAATGCGTAAAAATCTACTGCTCGGTTGCTTTGCTCCGTCGCTTGTAAAGTTACTGGATTATTGGATCTGAGAGCAGTGGCATATCTCCAGTTAAGATCATAATGAAATACGTGTACAGTGCCTTGCATGCCTTATTAACCAAATGTAAGCTCCCAGTATGTTAGGCTTTGTTACAGATATAGTCCTGATATTTGAGGCAACGGTACTATAAAAAAATGAAGTCCCTATTTTATAGCTGGGTCACTTTGCCTGCTCACAAATAAATAATCAATTAATTACCAGCTATTCATGGCCATGAAGATAACAATACATTATACAACAGTTGGTCATGAAAAGCGGGGTTATGAAAATCAATATATATATATTTCCATCAGGTTTTAGTAGGTGACCCCTTTTCCAAAGAGGTGTCTTTTTGCAGTGACCCCCCCCCCCCCTTTGAAAAGTGTTAATCAACCCTGCTGTTATTTGGTTCTTGACGGCAGTGCCTATTATTTTCGTTTGTGTGTGTGTGTTTAAACCCCCGTCTTTGTATATTCCATTTACCCCTCCTTTCTTTTTGTTGATTCCTTGGCATTGGCCTTGGCCTTACCCTTGGCGTTGCTAGTCAATGACTTGGCCTTGAGGGCTTAGGCCTTGAATACAACACTGGTAGGGTGACCCCCTTTTGTCCTCATGATTTTATGAATTAAATTCCCTAATTTCACAGTAAATTTGAGTGGTATTAAAATTATAATTAAATTTATATAGCCACGAGGTTAAACACGGCAGTTGTGGAGTTTTGAGAGGTGTTCTGAAAGAACTTAACTGACATTGTTTTCCCTTGAATGATCGAATAGTTTTATGGATGACCTACCTTTCTGTACAAATCCCTCACCTAGGGAATGGAAAAGTTGTATTGAACTGTAAAGATACATTACAAGGTTCATTTCTATCAGTACAGTGATTCTTGGGGCATAAAATCAACTAACCTAGAGCCTCTAGTTGGTGGTCCGTCCTTCATGAAAATAATTTACTTTCAAGGGAAAACTACATGTCTTGCTTCAGTACAACTCTCGAAATGTCTTTCTACAATCGCCGTTTTTATTAACCACTTAGATGGCGATTTATTTTTTAAAAGTGAGTTTAGTTCATAAACCATGAGAAAGAGGGAAAAAGTTGGTCGAGATGTCCGGCGAGGCACACCACCCTGGATAACTCTACCGGGTCGAGCTCTCCAGGGTATGTGGTCGAGCTGTCCGTTGATGGGGTTGTCCAGGAACCATTTATTTGTGTTACTGATAAATGATTGATGAGCCGTTCCTCATGGTATTGTTATGCACGCGTGGTGGGGTGATCCATGTCTTTCAAAACTTTTTTCCGATCATAATTATGTCATCGAAGATAAGCATTAACAACGTAAATCAGAAAAGTTGGATTGTTAGTGATACTGAATTCTATTGCAGTCATTTTCACTATTATATGTCATGTAAGGACATTCAGTTTTGAATGTTGGATGATTTTACATTTCCATTTACATTGCATAGAATAAGAGAGTATATCATTATTATCATATCCACTGGCCGACGCAGAAGAGTTTGTACACGTAAATGCAGAAGGATTGTATTTACAGGATTTTTACTCAATGATGGTTATTCCTTCCAGGTCTATGCCTATTCTAAAACATGGCTACCGCCTTCAAGCAGGTTGTCCAGCAGAACCTGGAGTGCCCTATCTGCCTTGGCTTCTTCAAGGAACCCAAGATTTTGACCTGCTCCCATACCTTCTGCAAGGGTTGTCTGGAAACCCTGCTTGAGTCTCATGCGGACGAAGAAAAGCTGCCGTGTCCTGTGTGCAGGGAGGAGACATCGGTTCCCGATGGAGACGTGAGTAGATTGCAAGCAAACATAGCTCTTAGATCCCTGGTAGAGGATGTCGAGACTCAGTCTCGCGTTTGTGCCAACTGCGACCCGACAGTGGCAGTTGTCTATTGCAATGAGTGTGGAGACTATCTATGCGAATCTTGCAGGAACATACATTCGAAGTGGGTGAGGTATTCGGGACATTCGGTCATAGCTGCAAAAGATGTCATGTCGGGTAAGGTTACAGTGAGAGGACGAAGTAAATGCCCAAAACATCCGGCCGACGATGAGGAATGTTTTTGCACCGACTGTGGCAAGTACGTCTGCTTCAAATGTGGCGTGTTGGAGCATGCGCAGCAAGGGCACAAGATAATGGAAGCAGCACTCCATGAAAAGGAACAGGAGAAAGTCATTGAAGAACTGGTATCTAAAGCAGATGGCAAGATAAATGACCTTGACAAATACGTCACATTCGTTAAAGACCAATGGGAAAGGTTGCAGAAAGTAGAGAGTCAACTCACCAATAACATCGATGAGGCTTTCGAGGAAACTGTTAAAAAGTTGACGGAGAGAAAAGTGTTGTTGAAGAGAGAAGTTGGAAAACAAATAAAAGAGCTTGCAGATGTGTTGGTGCAAATGATAGAGACAGGTCAGAAGCAAATCGTTCAAGTAAATGCAGTGTGTGGGTTGGTCAAGAATGGTAAGAAAGTTCCTTTACAGAAGGAAGCTCTAACAGCACACAACACGCTGTGTCTAGAGCTTGAAGAGCACCTGAGACGGGTTGTGCTTGATGAGGAACTACCAAGAAGAACTGCTGATGAAGGTGATAAACTCCACTTCTTGAGAAGCCAGGGATCAGATGGACTCGAGCTGGGCCAGATTCGTAGAGGATATCCCAAATGGATGTTGCACGTGGAAACTGAGCTTCCTACAACAAATAGCATGGATGCGATGGCAATATCACCGAACAATACAATGGCTGTCGGCTGCTATACAGGAGGAATACTGACGTACTCTGCTGATGGGACTATGCAAAAAACAGTTCTGAAGACTGCAAAAGTTCGTGCCTTGCAATTCATGTCGGATGGTACATATGTAATACGCGACATCGGCAACAACATATCCCTGTACACACCACAATGTGAAAAGCGTGATGTAATGTTTGAGACACTGAGTGATGAGGAAGGTGGATGTGGTCTCACCGTAGACAGAGACGGTCATATATTATCAAGCTACAATAAAACTAAGATGATACAAGTGTTCACGCCACAAGGGGGGGGGGGGGGAGCAGTCAGGGAGATACAACTTGATGGGTTTGCCCCGTATCAAATATGTGCAATGCCTTTGAGTAAGATGGTCGTAGTTTGGGACGGCTACTATACAGTACACCTGACTGATGGTGTATCTGGTGCCACCATTCACAGTATCATCAAAGATAATGAAGATGCCTACCCTGCTGTGTGTAAGGATGATTCAGTTATCATTGCTTGGGTAAAACAAAGTGGATGTCTGGTGAGCATTGATCTATACACAAGAGAGCTGAAGTATACCAGAAACCTTCTCACTGATTTCAAGATAGCGAAACCGTCACGAGGTTGGTACTACCTCCAGGAATTCAAGACGGGAGAGATTGCATTCTGCACTCCAGACATACTGTACATCTTTCGCCAGACCTGGGATGAGTGATGCATACAATGCAGATATCCTGAAAGCGAAAGATATTATGCACTGAAATACATTGCTTATATGAAGTCAGCCGACTGCTAATAAATGATCGTGATACATTAATTGATACATTAAATCATGTAATTACATGTAATTGGGCGATATCATTCCACGGTCATTCAATCTCCAGAAATATATCTGTCTCTAATACATAATATCGTGGTGATTTTCAGTTATCCTTGAATAATTATAATATGCCGTATTTGAAATTTATAAATCGCATATCACGCACGTTTCTCTATATCCAAATGATAGCTAAGAGTAGGGCATGTTTCATCGCACTTTCTTAAGCCACCAGGTAAAAATAAAAAGTATTTCCAAACCATGTAAGCAAAGAGATTGAAATTGTATCAGAATTAATTATGCTTGACAATTCTCTTGACGCAATCTAGAATGACCCGGAACCATAAATTGTATATCTGTGGAGTAACTAGAAGAGACCTTTGGGAAGATCTGACGTATCTCTTTGGAGAATATTGGGTAAATGACTCTGTCAAATAGACAGGAGCCACTTACAAATCTGATCAAGGATTTTGAAATCCATTCGAGCTCGAATAGGCTTCTGTGTAATGCCTTGAATATGAGAGAGGTGGATTCATTAATCAGTAGTATCTCATAACAAGATTGGCAACAGAATTTTCGATCATATGGAGTGTATGAATGATATTGTAATGACTCCTATCTCCTATCGAAAATCCAAAATGTATACATATATTAGGCCTATCAAATTAATCAATAAAAATCATTTAATGAATGACAATGGTATGTGGAACTCATAGTAGTTCTTTTTTCATTACGGGAAGATACAATTAATAAATTATAAAACCCAAGCCGAAAGTTTATCTTATGTGGTGAAAACTAATGATATCTTTACTATTAAATGTTTAATGATGCCTCATATTGCATGTGTATTATGAATGAATATATATCAGCGAAGCTCTTTATCGTAGTAGGTAAGTAGTATTGAAAACTACATGTAATCGACGATATGGGAATATAGGTAAAGACAAATAAATTGCATTTATCTATTTGTTTGTAGATAGTGTTCTACGAGCATTTTTCGCAACACATGTACTATGATGAACGAAATTGAAGGTTAGTGAACTGTCAGAAAGAGATGATAATCAATTACAAATATCCATTGTTTTATAGATTTTGAAAATGTATCAAACTGACACTGAAAACTGTTATTTGTTTATTGTTATGTTACACACGGAGGCTGAACTCCATCAAAGAACTCACATAACGCAGATACATAGTAAGCTTGACTATTATATCTTGTCAACAGGTGAAGCGATAAATTGATGCTGTTTAATAATCTTCTTAACGTGATTAGGTGATAATGGTCCAGGTTTTGGCTACTCATAATACAATTATCAGCATGAACAATTACAATCTACATTGTATAAATTTGAGCTATACAGTATTTGGATATGCACTTATCAAACATTGCGAGTAACAAATGCTTTATTTTTACAAAATCTAGAAGGGAGGGGAAAATTTCGGTCGTTTTATTTTAGGGGTATGAAAATCCCTTCCAATGGAACACTTAGCTAGAATTTCTTGTGATTCTGCTACCTGCTCCCTGCCGCAGCACTAACGTCCTTTGACAAGACATTAATCTACATTTGCCACACTCGACCCTGGTGTAGTAAGGGGGTACCTGGTAGGATTTATTCCTTGAATGCATTGAGCGCTACGATAGCCTGAGCTAAAGCCGGGTAATAATAAAAGTCCTTTCGAAGCGCATAGAGATGAATGTGATATATGCTATACAATTATATTGTATTATATTATTATCATTATTATTATCTTTATAATTCCAAATCCTATGTAAATGTGACGACACTTTCATGACACAGTGTTCTCTAATAAATTACTTTACATATAAATATGCATATACAAACAGAATTTTGTGAGCTTTTGTCACTTGCCCGATGCTTTCTTGTTTGTCATCATTTAACTTCAAGTTGACGCGAAACTGGATTTTATATATGAATTCTGTAGTTGTCTAATTCTACATGTTTTGTGTATGTGTGTTTGGGGGGGGGGGGGGAGGGACTTCCTTCTGCCATATGAAATATAATTGCCATTTTAATAGGCACGTGTATTGTATGCCTATGAGTAAGCCCAACAGAAATAAAGTTATACGGAATCAAACAATCACATATTATAGGTCGACATTATAATGCCAGAAAAGCATTACAATCTATTAGCAGATTAGAGGACAAAGTACAGATGAATGCACATTATGTAGCACTCAACCCATTCACTGGTGCACCGGTAATAATGACGCACACGTTTTATTGTTCACGTTTACTGAATATTGCTGTTCATTATCATTTGGTAGTGCGTTTGTTATAAATTATGACACTGTTGGTTGTCGCTCTGGCTGACAATATACCAGATCTATGCGTCTGTCAAGGGCAGTGCCTCATTCAAGAAGAGTAAGGTAAATATTCAATCATTTTTCATAACTATTATCGTGATTGCAATGTTCGTGGATTTCCTGCAAGTATACTTGTTTTGCTGTTTTAATACTTATTGCTCAACAAAACCCGGAAGGATGCATGTGTTTCTATTCGAGATCCAGTCAGCCCGACCTGGACTATTTAACCGACCACCTACCCTGGACAGCTCGACCCGGTCGAGTTATCCGGGGTAGGGTGCAGTGTTGTAGCGACTTGATGCTCAGCCTTGTCCTTAATTAAAGGGGAATGAAAGGCAACAAACATTAGCCTATAATCATGTAGATAATTATCAGCCTATTACAAATATCTTGAAATTATTCCTATATGATTATTTAAGAAGGAAAGCAGTGTCTAAAAGAGTTGCAATTTCCTTGCTAGACAATATCCTATGGGGGCTGCCATTTTCTTTACAAAGTAATGTCAGAACAGTTCTATTTGTGAGATACCCACTGACCTGTATACTAGCTACAAGACACTCATGATCACCTGTGGAATGCGTGACACTTGATTTCCTTTATAATAAACCTTTTATATCGTCATTGTACATTCAAATGAAGATACTTTTATCCTGTCATATAACCTATTTGTGTCAAGATATTTGGTTAAGCTGTTTCTTTTGTTAAGCAGGATTCATTTTTGTGGATGGGAATTACTTTCGCAATTTTCAGTGCTTCAGGAAATATTCCCGAGGAGAATTCATTGAATGCAGAGAACGCTACGGTTGCCAGGCTAAATCGGGGGTAATAATATTCAAAGTCCTTTGTAAGCGCATAATTATAGAGACGTTATATCATTTAGTGATATGTGCTATACAAGATCGGAATAATTATCATTATTATCTTTATAATTCCAAATCCTCTGTAAATGTGAGTCCAATACTTCATGACACAGTGTTGTCTAAGAAATTACATTACAAATAAATTTGCATACAGAAACAAAATTTTGTGAGCTTTTGTCACTTGCCTCGATGCTTTCTTGTTTGTCATCATTTAACTTCATGTTGACGCGAAACTGGATTTTATATATGAATTATGTAGTTTTCATCTATCTCTTTGTCTAATGTCTAATGGACTTGAGAATTTTATGTATTGTGTTACAAATCAGTGATTGTCCGTGCATGAGAAACATCAAATAGAATTATTAAAAAGAATATATATCGAACCTCAAAAGATTGATACATGTATTTGCGAAAATGAAAATGATGTTAAAATTGAATTTTAGTAGTTCCGTTTACACATTTTCAGGGCCAGCGACGGTGGAGGGGAAGGGTGACACAGCCTCAGTCATATGGCAAACAGAAATGGGGAGAGAAAGAGAGAGAGAGAGAGAGAGAGTAGAGGAGAGGAGATGATAAAATGTAAGAAGTGATACGACCGTCTCTCCAATACCATCACCTCTCCTTCGCATTTCGTCAAACTCGTCACAGCTCCCTCTCCTGACTACCTTAGGCTTTATATCTAGGGTTCACTTTTTGCTATTTCAAAACAATACTTGAGGAGGTTCCAAACGGAAAATGGAAAAAAACCCACACCAACATTGAACATTGTATCAAACTCCTATCTATAAGATTTCGATAAAACACCTATGACTAAATTACCTAACCAGATTTCAATACTCAGCATAACACGCATTCGCCTACATATACAATACAAGCCGTTTCATAGAGGTTTGATCAGCTTTCCAAAAAATGTGTGTGTTGGGGGGGGGGGGGGGGGGGGGGGGATTTCCTTCTGCCATATAAAATATAATTGCCATTTTAATAGGCACGTGCATTGTATGCCTATGTGTAAGCCCAACAGAAATAGGGGTCATCCCTATAGCTAGAAGGTCCGATAGTTAGCGGGTCCGATAGACCGACACCCAATAGATAGAAGGTTCGATAGACCGAATGTACGAGAGGGTCCAGTAGACAGAAGGTTCTATAGACCGAATCGGCAGGAGGGTCCGATAGTCCGAAGGTTCTATAGATCGAATGACCAACGGGTCCGATAGTCAGAAGGTCCGATAGACAGAAGGTTCGATAGACCGAATCGGCAAAAGGGTCCGGTAGTCCGAAGGTTCAGTAGGGGTCCGATAGTTAGAAGGTCCGATAGACCGACAATAAATACGTAAAAAGGGTAAAATAGTGGATAAAATGATAAGTGGGTAAAAAAATAAGTGGTTAAAATAAGTGGGGCGTTCCAACCAAAGTAAAAGCAAAACAGGAAGAGGTTGAAAAGGAAAGAAGAAAAGAAATGAAAAGAAGAGAAAAAGAAAAGAAGAAATCAGAAAGGAAAGAGAAGAAAACAAAAATTCAAAAACTTCGCTCACTAGCATTATTAGGGTTATTTACCAATGCCCATTATATTTTCATTATTGATATTAATTAGTTATTAATATAATCGCCATATTTATGTATATAAACCAATGCCAATTATATTAATAAATAATATTCTTATGGAAGTTATTTGGTTTGCATCTTGAATCTCTAGCTAATGTTATGCTATTTTTCTACTCAAAGAATGTTAGCAACATAACTGAAAAGAATCGAGCGGCAAGTTGACCTAAAGGGGCTAAAGAGATGAATTTTCAGAAATAATGGCCCGTGACCAATAGTCTCTTCCCAATATGAGAACGGAAGATGCCGATAACATGTTACACAGATTATGAGAACGGAATAACAATACGCTAGAACCTATTCTCAGGATACAAAATTCTTCTTTTTTTCTCTCTCTCTCGTTCGCTTGCTTTGCTCGCTCATACAATCAAGAAATTAGGCCTAGATTGTTTCTTGCAGCAAGCACCTCTTACGTCCTGCAGCAACAAGAGTGAGGTATCCGACTATTCTCGAATTCCCCCACCCCCCCCCAAAAAAAAAATGGTATAATTTACCCGACAGAGTCCACAGACTAAAATTTGCCACAAGGTAGTAGTATGGGTGTAGTCGGTGAACATTCAAAAAGTATAAAAGCTGACATCATAGCTGGTAGGAAAATATCACCTGACAACCCTAAAAAAAAAATTAAAAAAATGGAAACGCCCCTCTCAAGATGTTTGTTACATTTAATGAAAATTCAACTATAAAGTGTGCACCCATAAGATTTCTTTGTTTAAAAAATAACACTTGTGTTAGAAGGGGACGCCCTTTCCTCAGCTTGCTCCACTAGAAAAATATGCTTCGGGCATGATGGGCCTCGGGGCTTTAGTGTGCACCATATAATTAGATTTCCACGTTTCAAACAATGGTCAGCGTTCCCCATTGCCAATACATCGGTTTAGTGGCAAAATTAACCGGGGGGCTGAGCTGCATGGGTGGACCACCCCCGCCCCACGGTGATGATGATGATGTGATAAAAATACTTTTAACATGTTGAAAATGTATAAAACAAAACTTTAAAATAAGTTCCCCATTTTTTTTTGGGGGGGGGGGGGGGGGTGGGCCTACAGACCTAGTACATCGGTTTATTACAATACACATAGAAAAAGATAAGGCATTACCCTTTTCCTTTTATGAGATAAATCTATCAAAAACGTATTGTATTCACTTATTTTACCCTTTTTTACGTTATTGTCGGTCTATCAGACCCCTACTGATTATCGGACCCCGTTGGACATTCGATCTATAGAACCTTCGGACTATCGGACCCTCCGCCGATTCGGTCTATAGAACCGTCTGTCTATTGGACCCTCTCGTACGTTCGGTCTATCGAACCTTCTATCTATTGGGTGTCGGTCTATCGGACCCGCTAACTATCGGACCTTCTAGCTATAGGGCTGTAACCACAGAAATAAAGTTATACGGAATCAAACAATCACGTATTAAAGGTCGACATTATAATGTCAGAAAAGCATGACAATCTATTAGCAGATACAGATGAATGCACATTATGTAACACTCAACCCATTCACTGGTGCACCGGTAATAATGACGCACACGTTTTATTGTACACGTTTACTGAATATTGCTGTTCATTATCATTTGGTAGTGCGTTTGTTATAAATTATGACACTGTTGGTTGTCGCTCTGGCTGACAATATACCAGATCTATGCGTCTGTCAAGGGCAGTGCCTCATTCAAGAAGAGTAAGGTAAATATTCAATAATTTTTCATAACTATTATCGTGATTGCAATGTTCGTGAATTTCCTGCAAGTATACTTGTTTTGCTGTTTTAATACTTATTGCTCAACAAAACCCGGAAGGATGCATGTGTTTCTATTCGAGATCCAGTCAGCCCGACCTGGACTATTTAACCGACCACCTACCCTGGACAGCTCGACCCGGTCGAGTTATCCGGGGTAGGGTGCAGTGTTGTCGCGACTTGATACTCAGCCTTGTCCTTAATTAAAGGGGAATGAAAGGCAACAAACATTAGCCTATAATCATGTAGATAATTATCAGCCTATTACAAATATCTTGAAATTATTCCTATATGATTATTTAAGAAGGAAAGCAGTGTCTAAAAGAGTTGCAGTTTCCTTGCTAGACAATATCCCATGGAGGCTGCCATTTTCTTTACAAAGTAATGTCAGAACAGTTCTATTTGTGAGATACCCACTGACCTGTATACTAGCTACAAGACACTCATGATCACCTGTGGAATGCGTGACACTGGATTTCCTTTATAATAAACCATTTATGTGGTCATTGTACATTCAAATGAAGATACTTTTATCCTGTCATATAACCTATTTGTGTCAAGATATTTGGTTAAGCTGTTTCTTTTGTTAAGCAGGATTTGGCATACACAAGTCGTTGTTAGGCCAGACAAATATTTGTCAATTCTTGAAAGATGTGACAAAGACCTACAACTGCTCTCAGATATCACCTGTGTAAGACAATGGGGGTACCAAGATGGCTGCCATTTTGCATTGGTGGCTTTAGTTGCACCATAGCTATTCATTATGCAACACCATATCCATTGTGTACAGGTAAATGGACATGTACGACGATGACATCATAGTTTTTCAAAATGGCAGCCCCCATGGGATAATATCTAGCATGGAATGTGCAAACTTTACAGAGATTGTTCTCCTTACTGAGTAATCAAATAGGAGTATTTTCAAGATATTTCAAACAGGCTGACATTTTTCCACATGATTATCAGCTGTTTGTTGAGTTTCATTCTCCTTTAAGGCGCCTTGAGGTTATTTTTCAATGCCTTGGCCTTGGACTCGGATGCCTTGGCCTTTGGCATGCACTTCCAAGCCTTGATCATCTCAAGAAAGAAATTAAAATAATTTTCAAGGCATATGCATCTTTGCTATTTTTGCAAGCAGTCTTTTAAAAATATGTTTTGTGCAGTAACACTATATTATGTAGATCATACAAGATCTAGGTAATCATATGGACTTGGGAAATGACTGCATGTTTTTCCCCTTTTTTCGATTAATATGATATAATAATAATAATATAATAATAATGTTTTATTTACCCAGGGTAGCCCCTTCAGTTATTAAACTGCTCTTCCAGCTGGCCCTGCATAACATAACATAATATGTTGTTATTATTACCCTTCTCCATTCTAATATGCCGAGCGCCTGGCTAGGAGGTCCCATTTTTTAATTTTGAAGTCTTTGGTATGACTCGGCCGGGGTTCGAACCCACGACCTCCCGTTCATAATATGGGCGCTCTAACCAACTGAGCCAACATGCCCGATGATGAGAATAGTGAATATGATGATGATAATAAGGATTACAATTAAAATAAAGATATTACAATAATAATAATATCAATAATGACACTAATAATGAAGATTATGATGGTGATAACATAGATTACAGTAATACCGTGAAATACTGCAGCAGATTTGAACAAAAATATACATATACTTATGAAATAGTTCAAATATATAGGGTTCAAAATTGAGTTAAGTACTTCTTGTTCCCTTGCTCCCTAATATGCATGTAGGCCTTTCTTCTTTTTAAGTATTTTGCCCAGAATATAGCAGAAAGCTAAATTAGCACTTGCGAAGGTTGAAAGAAATCTTAACTTTCGTTTGCCTTACTAAATTCCTCTACAAGAATTCTGGGTTTTGATGAATTTGATGCCCCACTTGAGAAAACAGTTAATCAATGTTCATAATTCGAAACTCTATAGCGCTTGATTACAGTGCTTCTTTGCATATTTCTTTTGGTAAAGCGCATAGAAATTGCATTTTTTGAGGATTACAAATGCGTAAAAATCTATTGCTCGGTTGCTTTGCTCCGTCGCTTGTAAAGTTACTGGATTATTGGATCTGAGAGCAGTGGCATATCTCCAGTTAAGATCATAATGAAATACGTGTACAGTGCCTTGCATGCCTTATTAACCAAATGTAAGCTCCCAGTATGTTAGGCTTTGTTACAGATATAGTCCTGATATTTGAGGCAACGGTACTATAAAAAAAGTGAAGTCCCTATTTTATAGCTGGGTCACTTCGCCTGCTCACAAATAAATAATCAATTAATTACCAGCTATTCATGGCCATGAAGATAACAATACATTATACAACAGTAGGTCATGAAAAGCGGGGTTATGAAAATCAATATATATATATTTCCACCAGGTTTTAGTAGGTGACCCCTTTTCCAAAGAGGTGTCTTTTTGCAGTGACCCCCCCCCCCCCTTGAGAAGTGTTCATCAACCCTGCTGTTATTTGGTTCTTGACGGCAGTGCCTATTATTTTCGTTTGTGTGTGTGTGTTAAACCCCCGTCTTTGTATATTCCATTTACCCCTCCTTTCTTTTTGTTGATTCCTTGGCATTGGCCTTGGCCTTACCCTTGGCGTTGCTAGTCAATGACTTGGCCTTGAGGGCTTAGGCCTTGAATACAACACTGGTAGGGTGACCCCCTTTTGTCCTCATGATTTTATGAATTAAATTCCCTAATTTCACAGTAAATTTGAGTGGTATTAAAATTATAATTAAATTTATATAGCCACGAGGTTAAACACGGCAGTTGTGGAGTTTTGAGAGGTGTTCTGAAAGAACTTAACTGACATTGTTTTCCCTTGAATGATCGAATAGTTTTATGGATGACCTACCTTTCTGTACAAATCCCTCACCTAGGGAATGGAAAAGTTGTATTGAACTGTAAAGATACATTACAAGGTTCATTTCTATCAGTACAGTGATTCTTGGGGCATAAAATCAACTAACCTAGAGCCTCTAGTTGGTGGTCCGTCCTTCATGAAAATAATTTACTTTCAAGGGAAAACTACATGTCTAGCTTCAGTACAACTCTCGAAATGTCTTTCTACAATCGCCGTTTTTATTATTAACCACTTAGATGGCGATTTATTTTTTAAAAGTGAGTTTAGTTCATAAACCATGAGAAAGAGGGAAAAAGTTGGTCGAGATGTCCGGCGAGGCACACCACCCTGGATAACTCTACCGGGTCGAGCTCTCCAGGGTATGTGGTCGAGCTGTCCGTTGATGGGGTTGTCCAGGAACCATTTATTTGTGTTACTGATAAATGATTGATGAGCCGTTCCTCATGGTATTGTTATGCACGCGTGGTGGGGTGATCCATGTCTTTCAAAACTTTTTTCCGATCATAATTATGTCATCGAAGATAAGCATTAACAACGTAAATCAGAAAAGTTGGATTGTTAGTGATACTGAATTCTATTGCAGTCATTTTCACTATTATATGTCATGTAAGGACATTCATTCGAAGTGGGTGAGGTATTCGGGTCATTCACATGTAGCTACCAGTCCTAATGTCTTGTTATGATAAACAGGCTAATGTGAAATAAAAGTAGTAGAATTAACAGTGACTCCTCACAGAAAAAGTTTATATCATGTAATTATCCCGAAGCAATTTTGAATGTTGGATGATTTTACATTTCCATTTACATTGCATAGAATAAGAGAGTATATCATTATTATCATATCCACTGGCCGACGCAGAAGAGTTTGTACACGTAAATGCAGAAGGATTGTATTTACAGGATTTTTACTCAATGATGGTTATTCCTTCCAGGTCTATGCCTATTCTAAAACATGGCTACCGCCTTCAAGCAGGTTGTCCAGCAGAACCTGGAGTGCCCTATCTGCCTTGGCTTCTTCAAGGAACCCAAGATTTTGACCTGCTCCCATACCTTCTGCAAGGGTTGTCTGGAAACCCTGCTTGAGTCTCATGCGGACGAAGAAAAGCTGCCGTGTCCTGTGTGCAGGGAGGAGACATCGGTTCCCGATGGAGACGTGAGTAGATTGCAAGCAAACATAGCTCTTAGATCCCTGGTAGAGGATGTCGAGACTCAGTCTCGCGTTTGTGCCAACTGCGACCCGACAATGGCAGTTGTCTATTGCAATGAGTGTGGAGACTATCTATGCGAATCTTGCAGGAACATACATTCGAAGTGGGTGAGGTATTCGGGACATTCGGTCATAGCTGCAAAAGATGTCATGTCGGGTAAGGTTACAGTGAGAGGACGAAGTAAATGCCCAAAACATCCGGCCGACGATGAGGAATGTTTTTGCACCGACTGTGGCAAGTACGTCTGCTTCAAATGTGGCGTGTTGGAGCATGCGCAGCAAGGGCACAAGATAATGGAAGCAGCACTCCATGAAAAGGAACAGGAGAAAGTCATTGAAGAACTGGTATCTAAAGCAGATGGCAAGATAAATGACCTTGACAAATACGTCACATTCGTTAAAGACCAATGGGAAAGGTTGCAGAAAGTAGAGAGTCAACTCACCAATAACATCGATGAGGCTTTCGAGGAAACTGTTAAAAAGTTGACGGAGAGAAAAGTGTTGTTGAAGAGAGAAGTTGGAAAACAAATAAAAGAGCTTGCAGATGTGTTGGTGCAAATGATAGAGACAGGTCAGAAGCAAATCGTTCAAGTAATGCAGTGTGTGGGTTGGTCAAGAATGGTAAGAAAGTTCCTTTACAGAAGGAAGCTCTAACAGCACACAACACGCTGTGTCTAGAGCTTGAAGAGCACCTGAGACGGGTTGTGCTTGATGAGGAACTACCAAGAAGAACTGCTGATGAAGGTGATAAACTCCACTTCTTGAGAAGCCAGGGATCAGATGGACTCGAGCTGGGCCAGATTCGAAGAGGGGATCCAAAATTGATTCTGCACTTGGAAAATGAGCTACCTACAACAAATAGCATGGATGCAATGGCAATATCACCGAACAATACAATGGCTGTCGGCTGTCATACAGGAGGAATAGTGACATACTCTGCTGATGGGACTATGCAAAAAACAGTTCTGAAGACTGTAAAAGTTCGTGCCTTGCAATTCATGTCGGATGGTACATATGTAATACGCGACCACGGCAACAACATTTCCCTGTACACACCACAATGTGAAAAGCGTGATGTAATGTTTGAGACACTGAGTAATGAGGAAGGTGGGTATGGTGGTCTCACCGTAGACAGAGACGGTCATATCTTATCAAGCTACAATGGAACTAAGATGATACAAGTCTTCACGACACAAGGGGGAAAGGCAATCAGAGAGATAACATATGATGGATTGGAACCTTGGCAGATAAGTGCAATGAATCAAAGTAAGACGGTTGTCATTAAGAGTGGTTTGGATACAGTACGCGTGGTCGATGCTTCCGTGTGCATGTTTGTATGTGAGTGAGACTAGTGGAGTTTTATCAAGGATTTTAAACTTATGCACTGTATCAGTCACTTATGATTCCACCCAAATCTTCATAATGTTATAATTTATTAACTGCATTTTTTATGAAAAGAAAATAAGAAAGTTACATGTACAACATCATTGATAAAAAAGTAAGAGATCAGTAATATAAAGTGAAGCATGGTCACAAAAAAATGCAATGCAGAAATTAGGAGGTAAAGATAGTAACCGAAGTAGAAAATGGAAGAAATTAAAGAGAGGGAGAGAGAGCGAGGGGGGGGGGGGGGGTGGACTGGGTTATAGAAGCACTTCAGGAAATGAAATGCAGAGGAACGGCGTGTAAGATGGAATCAAGGAAACAGTGTTAGAGAAGAAGAGAGAAATAGAGGGCGGAAAAAGACAAGAAGGAGGGAGGGAAACGCCATAAAGGAAAATAAAAAGAGAGTGATACAAGATAGAAACAACATTGAGAGAAAAAGGGATAGATTAAGAGGGGCCGGTTGGAATATAACTGTACGACAATACTCCGGCGACATCTGGTCCTCGGTAAAATATCCTACAATACCTAACCCTAACCCTCAACCCAACCTGAAACCAAAGTGCACTAAAAGGTAAACAAATTGTCTTAATTTCTTCTATTTATTTGTACATTACACTCTACGTTCGTTTCGTAATACCAGTGCTATGATGAACAAAGCTGAGGAGTAGCGAAAGAGGATGATAACACGTCAATTATATATATCATCCATTGTTTTATGAAACTGTGAAAAAAGGTTCTACATTTTGTTCATCGTATCATATCAACATTGACACTGAAAATTGTTGTGTGTTACATGGATATTCAATTCAAGAAATAAACTCACATAACACGGATACCTAGTTATAGCTTCCCTATTATGCTTGTCAAACAGGTAAACGATGCATTGATGGGAAGGGGGAAATAACTCTCCTCTCCTGCACCAACCCCTGTTACATACAGTGAAATGTTGCGTCCACATAATTGAAAAACTCAGGCGTCGAACTATAACTGTTCCGCCTAAAAAAAAATTGTTTGCTACGAGCCGTTTATCTTTCTCTTAAATTGCTAAAACGTCAGCGCTTTCGCGCTTCGCGCGGGAAGGGGCAAACTCCCCCTCCCTGCACCCACCCCTGTTACATACAGTGCAGTATTGCGTCCAAAATAACTGGAAAGCAGCCAGGACGTCGAACTAACTAACATCCGCCTAAAACACGGTGTTAAACGTCAGAGCTTTCGCGCTTCGCGCGGGAAGGGGGGGGGGGGGGGGGACTCCCATCCCTGCACCCATCGCTGTTACATACAGTGCATTATTACGTCCAAATAACTGAAAAGCAGTCTTGGGCGTCAAACTATTTGCTCAAAATTATTTGCTACAAGCCGTTTATCCAGGGGCCTGGGAGCCGGGGGTGCGGGGTGCTGCAGCACCCCCTGCAATTATTTAAGGGGTGTACCCCCTAGAAGGCTGAGGATGCTGGGGGTGCTGTAGATAAAAAGTAGTTAAAAGAGACCCTAAAACGCTGAACCCTTTTTTTTTTTGCTTGTCAAAGATTTTTGGACTAAAAAGAGTGCTCACAGCACCCCCAGTAACAAAATCGTTCCCATCCCCTGCGTTATCTTTCTCTCAAATTGCTAAAACGTCAAGCTTTCGCACTTCAAAGGGGGATACCCCTCTCTCTGCACTCACCCCTGTATATACAGTGCAATTTTGCAAGTAATTGAAAAGCAGTCGGGGCGTCGAAATATAACTTTCCGCCTCAAAAAACTGTTTGGCTACAAGCCGTTTATCTTTCTCTCAAATTGCTAAAACGCCAAAGCTTTCGCGCTTCGCACAGGAAGGGGGAAACTCCCCTTCCCTGCACCCATCTCTGCATCCAAATAACTGAAAAGCACCCGGACGTCGAAATAACTTTCGCGACTAAAAAAGGTCTGCGAGCCGTTATCTTTCAAATTTGCTATAAAACGTTAGGGCTTTCACGCTTCCCTGGGGAGCCACCTTTCGCACTCTTCGCGTGCTCACAACCTGGCTATACGGTTGAATCCTTCACGTTTGCCCACCCCCCCCCCCTATTGAAAAATCCTGACTACGCCTGTGGTGCTCCTTTAACTTTATAATTTCAAATACTCTGTAATGTGGCTACACTTTCATGACACTATGTTCCCTAATAAATTACATTTTGCATAGCACCGGCAAACTGTGAGCTTTTGTCAATTGCCTCGATTCTTTCTTTTTCTCATCATTTAAGTTCAAGTTGACGCGAAACTGGATTCCATATATGAATTCTGTAGTTCGTTATCTGTCTCTTTTTGTAATATCTACATTCAAACGACTTGGACTTAAGAGTCTTATGTCAGGATGTCTTAAGTTATACGTCAGTGATCGTCGTACATGAAAAACACTCAATGCAAATCACCTTTTTACATGAATGAACATAAAAAGACGGATATTTGGAAAATAAACATTATATTTGAATATATTACCGTTTACACATTTCCAGCCAGTAGGCATAGCGACGGGGGAAGGGGGAGGGGACACAGCCTTAATCCAATGTAAACAAAAAAGGAGAGAGAGAGAAAAAAAAAACGAGAGAGAGAGAGAGAAAGATGAGAGGATAAAATGTAGGGTAGTGACACAACAATCCTTCCTATACCATCACCTCTCCTTCGCATTTCGTCCATTTCGTTACAGCCCCCTCTCCTGACTCTACCTTTGGTTTTATATCTAGGGTTTGCTTATTTCAAAACAAATATATTGGAGAGGTTCCAGATGGAAAATGAAATGACAAACAATAATGGAGAAAGAGAGAGAGATAGAGAGAGAAAAAAAAAACCACCTCCCCTAACTGAACCTTTGGTTTTATATCCAGGGTTTGCTTTTTTTAAAACAAAGTATTAGAGAAAGTTTCAAATGGAAATTGAAACAACCAATTGAAAGTTTATCTGACTTTTATAAGACTTCTTCATAGTTCACAGAAATAAAGCTATAGGGATCAAGCAATCACATAGAGGTCAACATTATTAGTGCAGAACAGTATGACATCTATTAGAGGCCAGATAATAATAATAATGACAAATAAATATACATAACATTTATATTGTTTCTAAGCGCAGAAGTGCTACTATTACCCTGGCTTTAGCCCAGCTACCCTATAAGGCGCTGAAAGAATTCAAGGAATAAATTCCTACCAGGTACCCATTTACTACACCTGGGTGGAGAGTGACAAATGTAGATTTATGTCTTGCCAAAGGACATTAGTGCCGCGGCGGGACTCGAACGCTAACCATGATATCCACAATCCGGTGAGCGGTGACGTATTCACTAGACCACGACATACACACAGTTGAATGCACATAATGTAAAACATATCATCATTGGTACACTGGGAATCACTTTGAACACGTGACAAAGAGAGCGACAATTTATGCAGCTCCTCATTGTACCCTCCACAATAGCTCTAGTAAACAAAAGGGCATCCCTTCACTGCTATTTATGTGACACCTGTCTACATATTTTTACAGGATAGCAATGAATGGATTCTTTTGTTAACCAGTGCAATTGTGAAGGGTACAATGAGGAGCAGCATAAATTGTCCGCTTCTTTGTTCGTCATGTTCATAGTGAATACTGACGCACACAGTTTATTGTTCACATTTACTGCATTCATAACTATCGGAGGTGGAAAAACCAGTCACTAAAAATAGAACATTGTTGTTCATTATCATTGGGTTAGGCAGTTATGGTATAACACTGTTGGTCGTTGCTCTGACTGGCAATATTCAGTCCGGTACCAGATATATCAAACACATCGGGCCTCCTGCAGGAATACAAATAGAGTGGTAAGTTTTCAATACAATTTTCATAACTGTTAGTGAGATTAAATTATAATGCATTTCGTGTAAATACACTTGTATTACTGATTTATTATTGATTGCTCAACAAAACCAGGAAGTATGTGTTTATCTTTATTCGTGTATAATGGATGACATGGAAAAAAGGCCTCCGTTTTTTATTTTCGTGGTCCACATTTTTGCCCTACATGAAAATTGGTGGACTGGGGTAACTTTTTTGTGCTGAATTCAAATATGAATGTTGCCAAGCTGTAAACTTGCAATTTTTCATGATATCGCCCCTTAATTATGCAAATTTATACAAATGGAAATATTATACTGTTGCACAATACAATTAATTTCACCCCGTAAGTACAACTTTAACTGAAATATATGGCATGTTTCATGACATGAATGCAAACTGCATGAGAATGTTTTAATTCTGAATTCAAATTATATCAGCATTATGTTAAATTTATGCAAATTTATGCAAAAAATATAGACTTTTCAATAAAAAAATAAGATATTGGGTATTTATATAGTGTAAGTATATTTCTTAAGTAGAGTTAATCTTTAAAGTGAGCCTAAAAGCAAGTATTGCTTGTGATAAAAATCTTTATGAATGCACATTTCATAATTAAGCAGGACTTAATTATATGCAAATTTACTGCAATAAATCATATATACCTACCTATTATGCCTGTAGTCTTGACTACGGGACCCCTTCGAGAATTTAACACACATGCGTCACAATATTGTGCGCACCCCCCGTAATCCTATTGTCCCCTTCGCCACTCACGCGCGTCAACACGCTACGGCCATCTTCCTCTTTCTTGCTCGCCCCCCGACGAGTTAGGACGTATTGTCACAGCGCTCCTGAAATCAGGTCGTATAGTATCTTTTTGGTGCGCTTTTTCACATAGTTAAAGCACTTTTAGGTACCTATATTCGTTTAGATTATAGTACTTGTGTTTTAATTAGTCACTCTTGCCGATTGCAAGGGATTTTTTGATTCCCTTTCTTGGCATTTATTTTTCTCTTTCACGGTCAGCCCCACGTAGATATTTCTGTGTTTGCGGTGTTTTCCGTTTGTCACCGAGCCTTCGGGTTCGGTGTTTGTTCTTACGGTTTTTAGGCTGTGAAAATTTCTTTAGTGCGTATCTCCCAAATAAACTTTAGTTTTATTTACTGCATTCAGTTGAAGTATTTCTTAATTTGAAAAGTATACTTTATTGTCTGTTTTATTGCAGTGGTATGAATTCGGAAGAAGAAGCAGCTGGGTCAAGGAGACCTGCTTCTTCCGAAGAGTCGTCTAGCAAGACGACTCGGCCTTCCAGAACTTCCCCGAGTACAGCGGTACGCGGGGGAGGGAGGAGGGCTGAAGGTAAGTTGCCTAGTGGTGTTCCCTTGCAGAATTTGCCAGTTTCGGAGCTTGCGGCTTCGGGACGGGTGGCGTTAACTGAATCGGGATTGTCAACTCCGAAGCCTGTGGTTTCGGGGTGGGTGACGTCAGATTCTAGTGGTTTGGATATCTCGAATCCAATCCCCCGGTCGCTGAGACCAGAGGGGGGGGGGGGGGGGGGGGGGGGGGGGCTGTTGTTTCCCGTACGGTAGCGTTCACTCGCTCTGATCCGTTAGGGGAGACGCGCCCCACTACTGCAGGGCAACCCACGGGCTTAGTCCATGTTGGTCTGGGTTCTCAAACCCTAGCCCCCGGCAAACGCCATATGGGGGAACGAGTACTTTCTGGGCTGTCTTAGTTGCCAGCTAATGGGAATGCTCGAGCTAACAATGTTGGTCTGGGTTCACAAACCCTAGCCCCCGGCAAACGCCATATGGGGGAACGAGTACTTTCTGGGCTGTCTCAGTTGCCAGCTGATGGGAATGCTCGAGCTAACAATTATGGACGCTCTTCGGAGCAACAGGTGTTTTCACCTGAGTGCGTGACTACTAGTGCTCCCCTATTGCCGCTTTCGAGCGGTCCAATAGTGGGTTCACATGCCTTTAGTAGTCATCGGGCACATACCGAGTCATCTCGGTCTGCCCACGCACTGGGAGCTTTTAGCTCCCAACCCATGGCTACTGCATCTTCTTGCTTAGCCATTATGGGTGATTTGGGCGATTCTCTAGGCTTACGCCATGAGCGCTCCAATCCCTTTTTGGGAAGTGAACGTCCCTCCGCGGAGGGATCGGTTCGTGTTTCCGAAGTGGCTTCGGAGATCCGAATGAATCCGTTTAAGCGTTCTAACAAAAGGGTTTCGGCTACGACTCTTGTCGAGCCAGCCAAGAAAAAGGCCAAGAAGAAGGCAAAAAGTGGCAAGGCTTTGCCGGCCTCTTGCCTGTCTGGCCTGGCTAACCCAGCTAGCTCCTCTCAAGCTGACATGTTCAGCATGATGCGGGCTTTTGCTCAGAATCAGGGTTGGTCCTTTGTACCGGCTACTTCAACCCTGACTTCTGTCCCTATTCAGGGGTCTGACTTTGAGACTAATCAACCTTTTGTGATTGATTCCTCTTTGTCTGAGACTGATTCGCATGTGCCTCCTACTCCCGCGGCCCTTGGGGCTCCGCCGGGCGAGGAGACTGTTGGTGAGCCATGCGGGGACCCGCCTGCGGAGGCCTTTGTTAACGTTCCTTTGTCTCATTCCACTCGGGTGGAACCAGATTTGGATGCGTCCTCTCAAGCTTCGGTTCCCGAATCGCTTGGGCAGGCGGAGTCTCAATCGCTCAATCTCTGTGGAGTGGAAGCGATTGTTTTGTTGTCCAAATATCGCCCTGAAGTTCAGTCAACCCGCGCGCAGGGTTCGACTTCGCGTTGGTTTAAGCAGCGGGATTTCTGCTGAGTCTGGGCGCCTTGGCGTCCGGCCCATGGCTGTTGCATCTCCTTGCTCGGCCGATATGGGTAATTGGTGCGCGTCTTTGGGTTCAATACCCTCAGCGCACTTCTCCCATAAAGGGAGGTGAGCGTCCCTCAGTGGAGGGTTCGGTTCGTGTTCCCGAAGGGCTTCGGGGATCCGAACGAAACCGGATAAACGCTCTGAAAAGCGGGTTTCGACTTAGGCTCTTTTTGGGCCAATCAGAAGCCTAGGGAAGGGGCTAAAAGAGGCAAGGCTTTGTCTGCCTCTTGCCCATCGGGTTTAGCTAACCCTTCGGTCTCTCAAGCTGAGATGTTCAGTGTGAGATGGGCTTTGCCCAGACTCAGGGTTGGTTCCTTGTACCAGGATTCACATCCCCTGCTCTTGTCCCTTTTTTGGGTCGGACATCGAGACTAATTAGCCTTTTATGGTTTATTCTTCTTTGTCTGTGATGAGATCACATGAGCCTCCTAGTCTCGCAGCCTCGGGGCTCCGTCGGGTGAGGAGGCTTATGGCGGTTCATGCGTGATTCTTTGTCACGATCTTTTCAGGCGGATCCAGTTTTGGAAGCGGCCTCTCTAGCTTCGGTCTCCGAATCGCTGGGGCAGGCAGAGCCTTAGTTGCTCTCCCTTTGTGGGGTAGAAGCGATTGCTTTGTTCTAAACTTTCCCTGACTTTTAGTCAACCCGCGCGCAGGGTTCGACTTTGCTTGGGTTCAGGCAGCGGGCGGACGAGACGGTTTCTTCATAGATCTGTCCGCCCCGCTCCCCGGAGGTGCTATAGGAACTTGGACACCTCACAGGCTGTCCTTTTTCCCTTTCTCCGACTTTTGTTATTCCCAGGCGCTCGGGAAAACTTCGTTTGATACTGAACCTAAAGAGGATAAACAAATTTATTCCTCCGGTTCATTTTTGTATGGAGACTCTTGCCTCCATTCTTCCGTTGATCAAAAGGGAAGACTACGCGGTCTCGATAGATCTCAAGGACGCGTACTTTCACATTCCCATTCATCGCGCATCTCGCGATCTTCTGGGGTTCTCCTTCCTCTCGGAGACTTACCGGTTTCGGGCTCTTCCCTTCGGGCTGCGCCCGGCCCCTCGGGTTTTTACTCAAGTTGTAGCGGTGCTAGCGGCCTGCGGTTGTTTTGTTACCTGGACGATTGGCTTCTCCTTGCGGAGTCGCGCGATCGTTTGTTGGACGAGACTCGTTGCTAGTCTCTCTTACTCAAGACTTAGGTTTCCTAATAAATTGGGAAAAGTCAGAGTTAGTCCCCACTCGCAGCCCAGTTTTTCTGGGGGCGGTGTTAGACATAAGGAATCAGTTAGCTCGGCCCAGTCGAGACAGGATTCTCACCATTGTCTCTGCGGCTCGCAAGCTCTTGCTGGCCAGAAGAGTCTCGGCCAGACAGTGGCTTCAGTTTCTAGGTTATCTAGCCAGTCTAGTCGATGTTTTAGAGGACTGCCGGCTCCTCATGAGACCCTTTCAGAGACATCTCCTCAGGTTCTTCAAGCCGGGAAAAGACTCTCTTTTGGTCTGGATTCCAGTACCAGTAAAGATCAAGTCTCTTCTCGCTTGTTGGACGAGCGAGGTGTTTCTCGCGCGAGGCAGGTCCTTCTCTGCCCCTCTTCCGTCGATATCGGTTTCGACGGACGCCTCTCGGTTGGGGTGGGGAGGACACTGCAACGGCAGCACGGTTGCGGGGGATTGGTCTCATCTTGGGACTCTTCCTCATATCAATGTCCTGGAGTTTATGGCAGTTCTGTTGACCTTGCTCCATTTCAGAAGTCGACTTCTCAGTCGTTCGGTTCTGATTCTCACGGACAATGTTACTGTGGCGGCATATATCAATCGGCAGGGAGGCACTCGTTCGGTTGCCCTGAATGCCCTAGCAGCTCAGCTGTGGAGGTGGTGTCGTCGCATGGCAATCACACCCGTGGCCTCTTTCATCCCCGGTCGGGAAAACCTCTTTGCGGATTTTCTGTCCCGGGGCAGGTATCTTCCATCGGAATGGATGCTCCATCCGGAAGTATTTTGCCGCATTCGCAGTTGCCTAGGTCCACTGGAAGTGGATCTATTTGCGTCGGTGCTAAATCACCAGCTGCCGAAGTATTGCTCCCGTGTTCGCGATCAGGGAGCATGGGCTCTCGATGCTTTCTCCCTCAGCTGGGAGAACCTTCAGGGATTCGCCTTTCCTCCCTTCCAACTGATTCCGCGTGTCTTGCGGAAAATCAGGGAAGATCGGGCGAGGGTGCTTGTAATAGCTCCCTTTTGGCCCAGGAGGAATTGGTTTCCGGAACTTATGAGCCTTCTAAGGGCTCAACCGTTAGTTCTCCCGTTAAGAGCGGATCTGGTGTTACAGCCCCTATCGGGGATTCTTCACCACAATCCGGAGTCTCTTCATTTGACTGCTTGGCCCCTGTCAGGGAATCTGCAAGACAGTCGGGTCTCTCTGATAGAGCCGCGGACTTTTTAATGTCCAGTCGTAGGGTTTCTACTAGGGAAATTTACAATTCCCGTCTCTCGGTCTTTTTCCTTTGGTGCAAAGAGAGAAATCAAACCCCTTCTAAGGCTCCTATTGGTTCATTTGCGGATTTCTTAATCTCGTTATTTGACAAAGGGAGGTCTATTTCTACTATCCGAGGCTACCGTTCGGCGATCGGGGCCATTCATTCGGGTTTTTCGGATGGTTCGGGGATTTCAATTCCCCGCTACTAAGTGGTTTGATTCGTTCGTTCTTTCTGAAACGACCTTCGTTTTCTAAGTTAGTGCCGTCTTGGAGTCTGCCTAAGGTCCTGGAGGCCTTGGCGAAACCTCCTTTTGAACCGTTAGGTGAAGCTTCGCTTCATCATCTTACGGTTAAGACGCTCTTTTTGGTAGCTATTGCCTCTGGGCAGAGGCGCAGTACTCTTCATGCTCTCTGTCTTACTCCTGGTCATGTTCGCTGGGAGAGAAAAGGTGTTAGTTGATTCCTAGGGCTTCTTTCGTTGCCAAGAATCAGACAGCTACCTCCGGTCCTGTTGAGATTTTCTTTGTCCGCTTTCTGACTTTTCTTCGGTGCGTGAGGACAAAGTTTGGTGTCCTGTTAGGGCTCTCAAATGGTATATTGATAAGACTAAGTCTTATCGTAAGGATGATCAGTTGTTCCTGATCACTAGAGAGCCTTTTTCTCCTGCCTCTCTTGATTCCATTTCTAGATGGATCGTTGAAGCTATTAGGGCCGCTGGCACAGAGGCTCTTTTATCCGACAGTAAGCTTCGTGCTCATGATACTCGTAGTGTCAGCACTTCTTGGGCTCTGTTTCAAGGTGTGGCGCTTGTTGATATTTTGAAGGCTGCTTATTGGCGTTCGCCCAATTCCTTCATTTCTTGCTACCTTAGGGATATTCCCGCAGGTGAAGCTTTGTTTGCGTCAGCCACCTTGAAGGCCGCTGTGTCTTCTTTGTAGTCTTTGGTGTAATCCTATTTCCTTCCGCTCGAAACATGCCTCCCGGTCTTTGAGTTGGCGCTGGTCTGGCATAATAGGTAGGTATATATGATTTATTGCAGTAAATTTGTAAAATCAGCACTGATTTTCTTATTTACTATATAAATCTATATACCTACCTATGACCCTCCCTCCTTCCCCGCTCCTTGCAAGCAACATGTTTCTACTTGGGATTGCTCGCAAAAGAGGAAGATGGCCGTAGCGTGTTGACGCGCGTGAGTGGCGAAGGGGACAATAGGATTACGGGGGGTGCGCACAATATTGTGACGCATGTGTGTTAAATTCTCGAAGGGGTCCCGTAGTCAAGACTACTGGCATAATAGGTAGGTATATAGATTTATATAGTAAATAAGAAAATCAGTGCTGATTTTACAAATTTATGCTCAAAATAGCATTTTTGGGGCAAACTTTGGTTATCACTTCCTTTTTGTATTTTAAATACATGTAGGCAATTATAAATTAGTAGACCTACTTAGGTTTGTCATGTTTTTCATTTAAAAAATCCTCGTTAGGATAAAAGGATTATGCAAATTTATGCCATTTGATTGACTTGCTAAAATAAGGTACTAAAACGGAGCTTCATTAATACCAATATTCAGTTTGCTCACTGTAGGCCTGTATTTTTACATGTACCTTGAACATATGTCTCAAGTACAACACTTGCTGCTGTAAACTATAAGCTTGCAAATGATTGTCTGACATAGCAACAATATACCGGTTCTGTAATGTATTCCATTAACCTGCTTTTCAAACCTCAATGCTTGGAATCCAGTTTGCATACATTACTTGTTGCTATGTCCGGTAAGCCTCCGGCTTTGTTTGAAAGGTATGTATAAAATCTGCGTACATTACCGAAGCGGTCTATTAAACCATGGGATGACATAGAAAAAGAAGCTCCGTTTTTCATTTTCGTGATCCACATTTTCGCCCCACCTATAAGTTGGTATATACTAGGGTACTATTTGGTGCTGAATTCAAATATGAATGTTGCTAAGCATGAATCTGGCAATTCATCACTGTAATGTGACTTCTTAGTCCTTACTTATGCCAATCCAATGGCGAAATAAGAGGGGGGGGGGGGGGCTTCTGTCCCCCTCGGATTTCTGCCTGTTTCCGCGCAAACACCATCCCATCAGTCAAAATTTGTTTCTAAGAATTTGAATTACTTTATCTGATTGTGAACAATTCCAAGCCATAAACAGGGGATCCTGTACGTGTGGCGGATGGGGGGGGGGGGGGGGGGGGGTGGTGGTCTGATCCATGGGTAGATCAGGTTTTTGTGAGTAGCACAAAATTAGGTGAAATTGATAAATGAATTAATGAATACATTGCATAAATTAGAAAGGGGAAACAGCACACGCAAGGAGTTGTGTAAGTATATAAGGATGTGTTGGGTGGGGGGGGGGGGGGGGGGTCGGGGATGGCCGAGAATATCATGGCCGAGAATATCATTTTGAACAATAAAGTTACCCATGTTAAGGATTTTCTGGCACAAAACCATACCCCATGTTTAGGGATTTCTTGCAAAAAGCAACCCATTATAGAGCGGCACACACCGTATACCATATTAGGCGGGTACCCCCCCCCCCCCCCTCTCGGATTTGCGACTGGCAAATAATTATCAAGATACTTCAAGATCTTTTAAGCACAATATTTTCAAATCCACATGCAAGTTATTCAGTCAAGAAGAAAAGACAGAGACAACGACGAAATAGAGCGAAGGAGTTGACAATGGCAGGAGAAAGAGATAAAGAGAGACAGGAAGGAACCTGAATTAGTAACGAAAAATGTTGCACTAAGTGAAAAATCAGGTAGGCTAACATCCAAGAAGGCTTCTGAGCAATCGCTTCTGAGAAACGGCTACAAAATGCAAAAGACAAAACAAAAATAGAAACAAAAACAAAACGAAAACAAACAAATAAAACAAGTAAAGAAAGGTCATGAATTTCTGGCTGACACTACAAAAATCATGACTCTTCTTGCCAAAGGACTGTGCAGTGTTCATTTTATGTTATTTTTCCTCCCGATTCAAATCAAATCTTCATTTTACCTAAGTGAAATTTAGAATAGTTGTGTAAAAATATTCACATTGTCTTGTTAATTAATTATTTAGTGCTGCTCTGTGAATGATTGATTTGGAAGGGGTAAAACTAATCCACTGTTCTCTCTTTATAGTAACAGTTACTTATAAGCTTCATGATTGTTTTGTTTAAATATTTTATGGTATAAGGTACAAAATTGCAGTTTTTCTTCACCGAATTAATGGAGCAGATTAATCTATGAGGAGTTTGACGAAAGAATTCATTGTTGCAAATCTTCCTCAAACTTAACAGGCACAGTGCGAACAATAAACTCCACAATGCTGCCTGCTGTCAGTGCTGTGGCAGTTTCACTGTGCATTCACAATGCGTAGACTACACTTTCGACAAAGTCTTTGTTAATGGCCCACCAAAACAGCTGGCAACAGATAATTTTTCACCTATTCTCTCTTCAAAAGTGTTGTCCTTCTTCCTTCTCCTTCTTTTTACAGTATTTTAAAGGTTATAATTCCAAATTAGCCCATTATTAAGAAATCACAGGTTATGGCATGATGCTTGTACTGTCATACAACAGGCAGACCACATGTTAGTGAGCGAGGCTGGACTTCCCATACACCATGTACATAGCACACACAATTAATACACAATACATAGATCTCATAGACACACACACAGCATGTATAAATACGGAGCCCCTAAGGGGACATAAAATGACACGAGTTTTTTTTTTTATCTCGGGGCCCCGACTTATTATCTCGGGGCCCCGAGTTAATAAGTCGGGGCCCCGAGATAATAACTCGCGGGGCCCCGACTTATTAACTTGGGGCCCCGACTTATTATCTCGGGGCCCCGACTTATTAACTCGGGGCCTCGACTTATTAACTCGGGGCCCCGAGTTAATAAGTCGGGCCCCGAGATAATAACTCGGGGCCCCGACTTATTATCTCGGGGCCCCGACTTATTAACTCGGGGCCCCGAGTTATTAACTCGGGGCCCCGACTTAATTATCTCCATACGATACCATGCATAATGTACGGGGCTCCGTACATTATGCATACACTACCAGCCGTATATCAACAATCCCCATGCTGTTTTAACGCGCCATGCTTGCCTAAGTCACCATACCTAACAGTCAAGAATGGACGAACGAGAACAAGAACGAAATGCTGTGATTAAGGTTTGTTTCGAAATGGGACTTTTGTATAAAGATATAGTCACGGTTCTTGCAACAGAGTGCGGAATTATCATTTCTACCCGTCATTTGAAACGGCTTCTCAGACAGCTTGGTTTGTTTAGAAGAAAAAACTACAGTCACATCGGTGAGGTAGTTGAATTTGTCCAAAGGCAGGTTGAGGGATCGGGTCGTCTACATGGTTACCGGTGGATGTTTGAAAAATGTTTAGCACATCATATTAAGTGTAAAAAAGAATATCTACGGATAATCCTTGGTGTTATAGACCCAGAAGGGGCAACCCAAAGGAGAAGGAGGAGACTGAGGCGACGTCAGTACTCATCCAAAGGGCCAAACTTTTTGTGGCATCTGGACAGCTACGACAAACTGAAAGTATTTGGAATATGCATAAATGGGTGCATTGATGGCTTTTCCCGGAAGATAATGTGGATGAACGCGTACCATACTTCGTCAGACCCGAAGGTGATTGGAGGGTACTACATAGAAAAGATCTTGGAAGTTGGAGGATGTCCATCTGTGGTGCGTGGCGATCTAGGTACCGAGAATGGATACGTGCGTGACTTTCAAAGGTTTTTCCGTGAAGAGGATGGTGACGGCATGGCAGGCGTTCGCAGCTACTTAGAAGGTCCAAGCACAGCCAATCAACGGATTGAGTATTGGTGGAACTTCCTTCGAAGAAAATGCATCGAGTTCTGGATCTGCCTCTTTCACGATTTGCAAGATGAGGGTCATTTCATCGGCAACTTCGTAGATGTCAATCTTGTACGGTTTTGTTTCATGCATCTCATCCAGGTAAGAGCAAATAGCAACTAATCAAAATTTATCTTCCATTTTAACATGTAGATCAAGATTTAGATTCGGAATTATGATCCAAAGAAAATATGTTTTTAGTATTGAAATAATATACCTCTTCTTCATGTAATTATAATCATCAGCAAAAATTGTCTAGTCCATCATCTTCATCTATGAAGATCAAGACTCTGTCAATATTAGAAGATCAATTGGCCTGTTTTTAGTACCAAAATTATTATGTTCTTCTTCACTTAAAATTATAATCTTCAACATTTTCTGCATGCAGTGAGCTTAAAGGTTCTAGTTCTGGACTTAAAATGATGTCTTCAATTTATGTCTGAAAGTTGAATCCGATTCCAAAGGGCAAATAATATATTGAAGATCATGCTGTTTTCTACCTCGTTAGTTGGTTTAACAATTGAAAACAATAAATTTTAAATGGTGTTTGAATACTGAATAAAGTGTTCCCAAAATGTTCTTAACATTTTCTTCAACAATTTAGCCGAGCTGTTTGTTCTCCAACAAATTCATTGTTACCTTTAACGGGTCATCTTCAGATAAAACTCACGTTTACCCAATTGGAACTTAGAATGAGTAAAAGTGAGGCATTTTAACCTCTCCTGGTTGTATTTTTGTCAAAACCATTTCTGCTATTTATTATTAAACTGAATACAGATGGAGAAGGCTGCGAAGGCTCAATTTGTTATATCTGAGAAATATGACATTTTGTATGAGAACAATGCCTATAACTAAATTCACAAAATTATATTTTCCGCCTCAATTATAGGGTGAGCTTGATGAAGTCGTGAAAACATGGGATCAGCATCTGATTAGACCATCGAGGAATGTTCAAGCTCCTAATGGCCGCCCGAACATAATGTTCAACTTACCGAATTTGTACGCGACGAGAGATTATCTGCATGGTGTACGTCGGGAACACGTGTCAGCATGCAAAGAAGAATGTGTCTTCATCAGAAAACCAATACCATGTGACGAAGATGTGTTTGAGCTCTGTTGTATCGTGATGAATGCACATGGATACGAGTACCCAAGAGACCCACACGGTGGTCGATTTCTGTATCTTGCTCTTCGCCGTGAGATTACAAACCTGCTTAACCATTAATTTCTGTCTACATATTACATGTACATATATGTTCGAACAAAAACAAACAAAAAAACCCTGAAAAGTGTTCTGCAATTTAAGTTATATCTCTCTAGTAACTATATAATCATTATATGGTATATCATTGGAAGCTTGTTTATCTTTTTACAATGATGCCTCATTTACATTGATTATTTAATCATGGAATGTGCAGTGCACGTAAATATGGGGCAGAGTCAAAAGTGAACAGTTGCAAAATGCATTGTCATTGCTCACATCAAGTTCTTGACTGGTATGAGTTTTGTTGGTTTGTTTTTGCTTTGGGTTTTATTGTTTGCTTGTTTGATTGATCGTTAGGCGAGCATGTCAATGCTGTATCCTTTTGTTTGGAGGACAAACACTGTTCAATGATTTTAAGGTGGTACTCATTGTTCTTTTTTTTTTCTTCTTACAATTCGCTCCTCAACAGATCATCTTATTCTCAGCCATACTCCACTTAGCACTGCCAGGGAAAAGGCTCATGCAGGGCACATTTCATCTTCCAAACAATAGGTTAAAACATTGTGGAATCAGTCATGACACATTCAACATCTTTCAACTAAATCAGACAATATCCATTAATTTTGCAACTTTTGACTTTGCCCTGTATCTAGGAGTAATGTGTATTCAAGGTTCACATAACCACTATAGATGGGTTGGCAATGTAAGGGGGAATTAATAAATGTAACAGAAACAATATGTGAATCCTGATTTATTAGGAAAAATATGTGTTGTCATTGTCAGATTGTTATATTTAATCAAATCTGACAAACTGTTATGCTCTTTATGAATGTCAATCTGAAATTCTTTGGATTTTCATTGATCTATGGATTAATACACAAACAGCTACTAAAATAGAAAGGTACATTTTGTCAAGGTGAGCTTGAAGTATGTCAAAATCAGATACATTTATGATCGGCTGCCAAGTTATCAATGTCAGAGAAATTTCAGCTCGTAAGTGACAATGCAATGTTATTTTAAAATATGTGATAGAATTAAATGAATGATGACAATATAGCCCACATATTGTAAAATTTTGATCTTAGATGGCGCTGTTACCATTAGTACCGGCCGAGTGCGTACTGGCCGCAAGTCACATTGAGAAAAATGAATGAAAATAAACTTGCCTATGTACCAAATGCGAAAAAAATTATAAAAATAATGATTATCTTGTTTTCTTTTATTTATTTCAGTTATGTTCATTATTTTAACCAGTAAAATGTGGATAAAAGTGATACTGAGAAATAAAAGAAAGATGTAGATGATGTTGATGATGATAAATTTAATGAAAGAAAACAATTTTAATACCTAGGCTTATAGTGTGGGATGAGAAGCAGAAATCTAATGAATACAGATTATAAACAAAGAGTGAAAGAATTAAGAAATTTAAGAAACAAGAATGAAAACAAAGAGGGAAGGAAGCAAAGAAGTGAGAGAGGATGAACATAAGAAAAAGGTGAAATGAAAACAGTAAAAAGGGAAAGTATGGGACTAAAAATATAGGGAATGAGAAAGCAAAATGGAAACAAAAGACAAATAGAGACGACAACATTTACATGTGGGCAAAATAAGAAAAATTAATTTATAAGACAAAAAATGGAAGGAAGGGATTAAGGAAGAGAGGAAGAGAGAGAAAAAGAACAACAGAAAAAAAATAAGCGGGAAGGGGAAAGACAGGAGCCAAGAAAGTAAATATAGAAGAAGTGTTGTAAAGGAGGAAGTAGGAGAAGAATAAAAAGGAATGAAGAAGAATGAGAGTATGTGAGTAACGAAAAAAGAAAGAAAGAAAATTTGGCCCATGAAAGGAATTTCAAGAAAGAAAGAGCGAAAACGTGATCATGGCAAGAAAGAAAGAAATATATAAAAAAGAATAAGAAAGAAAGAAATAAGGGTAAAGAAACAAAGAGAAAGGGATGTATAAACGGAGGTAGTACATGAACGAAGCTACATGATTGAATGTAGTAAAAAAAAAACCCAGAAAATTAAGAATATTCGCAACAACGATGAAAGGAAGAAAGAAGGAATGAAAAGAAGAGAGAGAAATACGAAAAAAAATCAAGAGGGAAGAACAAAGACAATGATTTGAAGAAAGGCTGAAAGAGCAAAAAAAAAACAGAAAGTAAATAACAGAAGAAACATATAAAAAGGGAGGAAGGAGGGGAAGAAAAAGAACAAAAGAAAGAAGGATCGGAAAGTGATGCAAGAAACAAAAAAAAAAGAAAGGTAGAAAGAAAGAATCAAATAAAACAAAAAAGAACTAAGAAAGATTGAAAAGGGGAAATTAAGAATGAGTTTAAAAGAACAAAAAGAAACAAGAAGAAACAAAGAAAAAAAGGAAATATAAACGGAGGAAATAGAAAAGGAAAGAATTGAAAAGAATACAGTAACGAAAGAAAGGAAGGAAAACAAAGAAACAAAAAGAAACTAAGAGAGAGAAGAAAAATAAACTAATAAACGAAGAAAGAACGAACGAAAGCGAGAGTAAAACAAAGAAAGAAAAAATGAAGAATTAATGAAAAAAAAATTATGGAAGCTGGAACAAAGAATAGCAGGAGAGAAAACATATAATTGAGAAGGGAGAAGAAAAGGAAGGAAAGGATGTTGTTGTTATCGTTCGTAAGGTGACTTAGGCAAGCATGGCGCGGTAAAACAGCATGGGGATTGTTGATACGGCTGGTAGTGTATGCATAATGTACGGAGCCCCGTACATATGCATGGTATCGTATGGAGATAATTAAGTCGGGGCCCCGAGTTAATAAGTCGGGGCCCCGAGATAATAAGTCGGGGCCCCGAGATAAAAAAAAAAAAACTCGTGTCATTTTATGTCCCCTTAGGGGCTCCGTATATAAACGCATGGGATGAATACTGTGCTAAACTCTATGGCTAAACTCCATGTGGTCATGAAACTTTGGAGCTTCCTTTTGAGCTACAAAATAATCATTTTTGCAGTAGATTGCACACTTTGCAAATGGCAACATATGCCACTAGTGTTTTTATATTTTTAGTAACATTTACAAACTAAAAATAAGTAGGGCGAAATCGCGGACCACGAAAAGTGAGAATTTCAGCGGTCATCCCACGGTTCACGGGCCGTTCCTGAAATGCATTATGCACGCGTGTTGGGTGATCCATGTTTTTGAAAACATTTTTTTATAATGATAGGTCTATCATGGCAGAAAAAAGTCCTGTTATCAGACAAATTTTGTATCACGTAATTATCCTGAAGCAACTTCGAATGCTGGATGATTTTACATTTTACAAGTAACTTGCATACAGTAAGAGATATCCTCTGGCTTACGCAGATAGAACAGAGTAGTGAAAAGAGTTTATATAACTATATGCAGAAGGAGTGCATTCACAGGATTTTAACTCAATGATGTCTATTTTCGTTTTTCTTCAGGTCTATGCCTATTCTAAAATATGGCTACCACCTTCAAGCAGGTTGTCCATCAGAACCTGGAGTGCCCTATCTGCCTTGGCTTCTTCAAGGAACCCAAGATCCTGACCTGTTCCCATACCTTCTGTAGGGGATGTCTTGAGACCCTCCTCGAGTCTCATCCGGAAGAAGAAAAACTGCCGTGTCCTGTGTGCAGGGAGGAAACCTCGGTTCCCGATGAAGACGTAAATACATTGCAAACAAACATGACAGTAAAGTCCCTGGTCGCTGATGTCGAGACTCAGGCTCATGTTTGTACCAACTGCGATCCGATATTGGCAGTTGCCTATTGCAATGAGTGTGGCGTCTACCTTTGTGAATCTTGCAGGATAATTCACTCAAAATGGGCCATGTTTTCTGGTCATTCAATCGTATCTCCAAGTGATGTCATGTCGGGCAAAGTTTCCTTGAGAAGGCGATGTAAATGCCAAAAACATCCGACTGACGATGAGGAATGCTTTTGCGTGGACTGTGGCAAGTACGTCTGCTTCAAGTGTGGCGTGTTGGAGCATGCGCAGGAAGGGCACAAGATAATGGAAGCAGCACTCCATGAAAATGAAAAGAAGAAAGTCATCGAAGAACTAGTTTCTAAAGCAGGTGTAATGATAAATAACCTTGACAAATACGTCACATTCGTTGAAGACCAATGGAAAAGGTTGCAGAAAGTAGAAAGGCAACTCACCAATGACATCGATGAGGCTTTCGAGGAAACTGTTAAAAAGTTGACGGAGAGAAAAGTGAAGTTGAAGAGAGAAGCTGGTCAACAGATAACAGAGCTTGCAACTGTGTTAGTGGACATGAAAGAGACAGGTCGTCAGCAGATCGTCCAAGTAAATGCAGTATGTGGATTGGTCAAAAATGGACTAAAGGTTCCTTTGCAGAAGGAAGCTCTAACAGCACACAACACGCTGTGTCAAGAGCTCGAAGAGCGCATAAGACGGGTTGTGCTTGATGAGGAGCAACCGAGAAAAGCTGCTGATGACGGTGACCATGTTCATTTCACGAGGAGCCAGGGATCAGATGGACTCGAGTTGGGTCAGATTCGAAGAGGGGATCCGAAATGGATTCTGCATGTGGAAAATGAGCTGCCCACAACAAATAGCATGAGCGCAATGGCAATATCACCCAACAATACAATGGCTATCGGCTGTGCTTCAGGAGGAATACTAAACTACTCTGCTGATGGGATTCTGCAAGAAACAGTACTGAAGACTGTACTAGATCGTTCCTTGCACTTCACGTCAGATGGTTATGTATTACGTGATATTGAAAATACGATATCCATGTACACCACGCAAAGTGAAAAACGTAATGTAATTTTTGAGACGCTGAGTACTGAAGAAGGTGGGTATGGTGGACTTACTGTAGACAGAGACGGTCAAATCCTATCGAGCTACAGGGAAACTAAGGTGATACAAGCATTCAAGCCACAAGGGGGAAAGGCAGTCAGAGAGACACCATGTGATGGTTTTGTACCGTATCAACTGTTCGCAATGGAATTCAATAAGATGGTTGTGGTAAAGAGTGCTGCTTACACAATACGCGTGATCGATGGTGTGTCTGGTGCCACCATTCACAGAATTACCAAAGAAAATGAGGACGCACATCCTGCGGTGTGTCAGGATGATTCGGTTATCATTGCTTGGGTGAAGCGTGATCATGGTCTGGTGAGCATTGATCAGTACACAAAAGAACTACAACACATCAAGAACATCATCACTGATTTCAAGATAAAGAAACCATTACGACATTGGTACTACCTGCAGCAATTCAAGACCGGGGAGATTGCATTCTGTACTGCAGACAGACTGTATATCTTTCGCGAGACTTGGATATGATAGTCATTACCTACATAATATATCAAGTACTGGAATATATTGCTATAGGATTGCTAGGATGTAGCAATTGACTTGGAAACTAAGTAATTATGATGCTACTTTAACCTATAGTAGCATATACGTGTAAGATAAAACATTAATGAAATCACAGCTTTTTATTGATTCTGTATAAAAGAATGCTATTTACCGTGATCTAAATCTGAGCGGGCCAACACACATCAACATCTCAACTTCGAGATAATGAGATTTTGGTGAACATGATTTTATCATTCTATCAAAGTGACTGACATGCCTTTCATCAAAATTTGCTGCATCATTTACTGTTTGCCTGCCGTACATATATATTTCATCATGAATTCATACTGTACTTTAGTTCCCGATATCATATATTACATTATTATTGAATAAAATACATTTATCTTTTACATTGCATGGTGGTAATTTTGCTGAGGTATAAGTAGTAATGATAACATGCCGTATTTTAAATAATGTGTCAATCGTATATATCACCAACGTTTCTCTATACACTGCAACAAGAAAAATAAAAGGAAAACAATCTCAACAATACGTAAGAGAATGAAAAGTTTTCATAGCGTTTCCTCAAACCATCAGTTAGAACTGAAAAGTGTTTCTAAACCGTGGGTACGAAAAGGTTTAAAAGTGTATCCTCCATTTATTGACAGTATCATAATTGTTAATGCTTGACAATGCTGCTGACTCAGTCTGGAATGATCTTGAACCATAAATTCTCTGTTTGTGGAATAACTATATAGGAAACACTTTTGAGAAGATCTGACGTTTCTCTTTGTTGAATATTGGGTAACTGTATATCTTTGTCAAATAGACAGGAGTTAATCCATTAAAACATACACACATACACACACACAAAATGGAGCAAGGATTTTAAAATCGATTCGAGGTCGAACAGGCTACCAGTGTAATTTCCTTAGTACGAGAGAGGTTGTATCATTAATGAGTGGGACCTCATAACGAGATGAGCAGCAGAATTTTGGATCATTTGAGTTCTTCTTTGCAATCAATCGTAAAAAGCATCATGTATTACGAAATTCTTATACCGTATACATGTAGATCAATATTCTGTAGGAATATTGTGCACACACAGACATTATAGAGTACATGTATGTAGTACATACATGTATAAAAATGTAGGAATATATGGAGGTGTTTTAGTAATGCTAATGAATAATTGTCATGACTCATATCGAACATGTGAAATGTTGTACATAAACCTACAAATTGCCATTAAAAATAATTTCATAAACGCCACATGTATGTGTGGAAATCACTATCATAGTTTGCAATTTTCTATTACCATTACAGGAAGAAACAAATTAGATTTTTTTGACGAAATACAATTGATGTTTATACACTTGTATGTTGCTCATCTTTGTAGCCACATTCTCTGTGAGTATTTTGAATCATAATAAACGGGCTCTTTAAGGGGAATCTTGAGTTCTGTGAATGGTGAAAAATAATTTGTGAGCTTTCTCATTCCTTTTATGTCAGTTTGGAAGAACATCATAGTAGAAACATCCCCTGAAAAGGATTGCTCTTCAAATGCTCTTATATTCGAATTATGACTAGAAATAGCTGAAATGTTCGGGCCGAACATTCATGCCACTTGCGCGTGTAATCCCATTTACCCATTTATGTATGCAGCACATATGCTTTTCAGCGGAAATTTCTTATATACATGCATTTTGATGATGCCAAAACAACACAGTATAAAACAATTTTTATATAGACATGGTCACCTATCCCGATTCCTTTGAGAGAGTTTCTTTCACAATATAATTGTATGACCAGAACTCTACTTTATCCTTAATGATATCAGAATGTATAAGTATTTGGTATAAGTAGTACTGAGGGATACATGTTACTCAACAATATGGAAATATACCGGAAATATAAAGGAAATATAAGTAAAGGTAAACAAATCGTCTTCATTTCTTCTATTTATTTGTACATTACACTCTACGTTCGTTTCGTAATACCAGTGCTATGATGAACAAAGCTGAGGAGTAGCGAAAGAGGATGATAACACGTCAATTATAAATATCATCCATGATTGTTTTATGAAACTGTGAAAACGGGTTCTACATTTGTTCATCGTATCATATCAACACTGACACTGAAAATTGTTGTGTGTTACATGGATATTCAATTCAAGAAATGAACTCACATAACACGGATACCTAGTTAGCTTCTCTATTATTCCTTGTCAAACAGGTAAAACGATGCATTGATGGGAAGGGGGAAATAACTCTCCTCTCCCTGCACCAACTCCTGTTACATACAGTGAAATGTTGCGTCCATATACATGACATAATTGAAAAACAGTCAGGGCGTCGAACTATAACTGTCCGCCTAAGAAAAAATGGTTTGCTACGAGCCGTTTATCTTTCTCTTAAATTTGCTAAAACTTCAGAGCTTTCGCGCTTCGCGCGGGAAGGGGGAAACTCCCCTTCCCTGCACCCATCTCTGTTACAGTGCAGTATTACCTCCAAATAACTGAAAAGCAGTCCGGACGTCGAAATAACTTTCCGACTAAAAAAAAGGTGCTACGAGCCGTTATCTTTCCCTCAAATTTGCTATAAAACGTCAGGGCTTTCGCGCTTCCCTGGGGAGCACGCTTTGCGTGAACTTTCACACTCTTCGCGTGCTCACAACCGTCCCCCTAAAATGGAATCCTGGGTATGCGGTTGAATCGTTCACGTTTGCCCACCCCCCCCCCCCCCCTCACCTATTGAAAAATCCTGACTATGCCTGTGGTGCTCCATTTATCTTTATAATTTCAAATCCTCTGTAATATGATTACACTTTCGTGACACAATGTTCCCTAATAAATTACATTTTGCATAGCACCAAAACTCTGAGATTTTGTCAATTGCCTCGTTTCTTTCTTTATCTCATCATTTAAGTTCAAGTTGACGCGAAACTGGATTCCATATATAAATTCTGTAGTTCATTATCTGTCTCTTTTTGTAATATCTACATTCAAACGACTTGGACTTGAGAGTCTTATGTCAGGATGGTTTTTTGTTTGAAAAGATTTCATTTTTCTGCAATCAGTCAATTCTCAAATTACAATAACAAAAATAACAAATCAATTGCCATATAAACAAATTAAATTTACACTTTGTTGATTCAAATAATTGGTGTAACACTGTCAGTAAATTGCATATATAATTTACAGATGTACATGATAAATGTAGGCTAATTTATGCGATATAAGTTACAATTGTTATGTGAGGTATTACAAAATAATTTGCAGAATCAAAGAATCATACAAAGAAATAATACATGAATGATATTTATATGACCCGAGATTATTGTATATTGGAGTCTAAATAGTCTAAATAGAAAAAAAAATATTTAAGGGGCTAGAAGTGTCGTGGTGCTTGTGCGTGTTAGTGTGGACGCGCGCGAAAGTGTGGATGGCCAACAGATAGTACTTCCAAGAATATTATAACTTCTGTAATAAATGCGCGGGAGAAGATAAAATGTTAAAGTACCGATTTTTTTACTATAAAAAAGGGGGGTGGACCAGTATTTGCGTTTTGTTGAGTATGTGTATCTTAAATTGACAGGTTAAATGTAGTTTTTATACTGCGTTGTATTGTGTCAGAATGTATTTTTTCATATTTGCCTTAAAGGAAGAGAGAGAAGTGCACTGTTTTATGTTTTGAGGGAGTGAGTGCCAAACATCGGGTCCGTTGTGTCGAATTGATTTGTGGGCCAATAGCAGTTTGGGATTGTTCAAATGAAAATCATTACGATGACGCGTGGGGTATGAATGAACATCTGTATTAACGGAAAATGCGTTGTGGAAAAGGGGAAGTAAATTTTGGGGTGTTTGGAAAACGAAGACTGAAGACTCAAGACTGAAGACTGAAGACCGAAGACCGTGAAGACCGAAGACCCAATGTTGAATGTACAAAACACGTGCGCTAGCTAGGGATCCAGGGAGCCCGACTTTGGACTTTGCCTCCTACACGTGTTCTCGCCCCAACCAAACATGCGCGCGCGGGAACTTCCGGGTCTTCGGTCTTCAGTCTTCGTTTTCCAAACCTGTTGCTGGGTGTCTGGAAAACGAAGACCGAAGACCGGGGATCTGTGAGATAGCCTAATTTAAAAACGCAACATCATATTGCATTGAATATAGACTCAAATTTTTCAGTGCATTTTTCTCTTTCTACTCATGTACAATGTGTAATGCTCAGCTTTCTCGATCTTCAGATAGGCCTACTGATGGCAAAACGTCTCCTATTTGAAGGTGACGCGCGCTGTACGTAGATGAGTTAAGCTCGTGAAGTTTGCATCAATTATTTTGCACTTTTACTCCCATTGACAATACGCAGATCCCCGGTCTTCGGTCTTCGTTTTCCAAACCTGTTGTTGGGTGTCTGGAAAACGAAGACCGAAGACCGGGGATCTGTGATAGCCTACCACTTATTTCATTATTTTACTCAGCTCAAATCCACAAAATATTCTGTTGCATTGGCATTGCCAACTACATATTGATTAGCTACATTCAAACTGCTTTCATTATTATACTCAGCTCATATCCACGAACAATATTCTGTTCCATTGCCAATAGGCCCTATTACACGACAAAACATGCGCGCGCGGGAACTTCCGGGTATTCGGTCTTCAGTCTTCGTTTCCAAACCTGTTGCTGGGTGTCTGGAAAACGAAGACCGAAGACCGGGGATCTGTGAGATAGCCTAATTTAAAAACGCAACATCATATTGCATTGAATATAGACTCAAATTTTTCAGTGCATTTTTCTCTTTCTACTCATGTACAATGTGTAATGCTCAGCTTTCTCGATCTTCAGATAGGCCTACTGATGGCAAAACGTCTCCTATTTGAAGGTGACGCGCGCTGTACGTACGTAGATGAGTTAAGCTCGTGAAGTTTGCATCAATTTTTTGCACTTTTACTCCCATTGACAATACGCAGATCCCCGGTCTTCGGTCTTCGTTTTCCAAACCTGTTGTTGGGTGTCTGGAAAACGAAGACCGGGGATCTGTGATATAGCCTACCACTTATTTCATTATTATACTCAGCTCAAATCCACGAATATTCTGTTGCATTGCCAACTACATAATGATTAGCTACATTCAAACTGCTTTCATTATTATACTCAGCTCAAATCCATGAACAATATTCTGTTGCATTGCCAATTACACTACAAAACTGCTTTAATTTAAAAACGCAACATCATATTGCATTGAAAATAGACTCAAAATTTTCAGTGCATTTTTCTCTTTCTACTTATGTACAATGTGTATATTGCCCAGCTTTCTGGATCTTCAGATACTCGATGGCAAAACGTTTCCTATTTGAAGATGACGCCGGAGGTGACGCTGTACGTAGATGGGTTAAGCTCTTGTAGCTAGCTGGCATTAATTACTTTGCACTTTTATTCCCATTGACAATACGCAGATCCCCGGTCTTCGGTCTTCGTTTTCCAGACACCCAACAACAGGTTTGGAAAACGAAGACCGATGACCGGGGATCTGCGTATTGTCAATGGGAGTAAAAGTGCAAAATAATTAATGCAAACTTCACGAGCTTAACTCATCTACGCACAGCGTCACCTTCAATTAGGAGACGTTTTGCCATCAGTAGGCCTATCTGAAGATCGAGAAAGCTGAGCATTACACATGAGTAGAAAGAGAAAAATGCACTGAAAGTTTGGGGTCTATTTTCAATGCAATATGTGACCCGCATATGGGAAACTGTATTGCATTTTATCCGGAGAGGCCTACGGATGCATTATAATACGTGAAAATTCGAGTATATACCCTCCTTCCTGCAAAGAATCGCGTGCCAAAAGAAAACACAATGAGCTTTTATAAACCCTCGCCCTGCAAATCAAAGTTTAAACCTTTAACTTTTCAATGAATATATTCTTGAAGCAATTTTAATTCTGGAAATTAATGCGTTTTTGGACTAAAGTTCGACTTAAAATCATCCAAATTTGGAGAGACTATGGCGATTTGGCACAAATTACGTTATGTCTGCTGACATTGCTCAATGAAAATGAGCCTCAACCACTTGTCCTTTGTTCTATCGATTACCCTCGCACGCGAAAAGATTGTAGAGTGGTCATGGTTTTGAATGATATGAAACTTATTTTGATTGGATGATCTTTGAAGGTTTGCATGGTGGAGCTTATAACGTGGAGAAGGTTTCAACCTGTCCGAAACGTCGAGTAACCTCCTACTCAAGCCTCATCTACTCAAACCTTCGCTACTCAATCCATCGCTGCTCATCCATCGATCATCAACCAAGTCTTCTCATCTCATCTCATCTGGTCTACAGTCCTTTTCAGGACTTCACCCATTGTCACGAAAGTTTATTTCTTCTTTTCTCTCTTGTCATCCTTTCTCGTCTATCCATTTCTAATTTCCTTTTCCCTTTCCTCCTACCAACACACATGGTGAACCGTAAACCTTCTCCACGTTATTTTGATTGGTTGAAAGGAACTTAGGGCGTTTTTCTTGTCAAATCAGAGCAAGTTTCTCATTTGTGATCAAGAGCCGTATTATTCAATGACGTGCGCGAGCTTTCCTTTGTACAGCAATTCAATAGGCTTACGGAAAACGCATGCACATCGAGTGCACGCTCCTGCACAATGCACGCATTACGCACCGAACCGCTCCGCCAAATGCAACATTTATGGCTAAAGTTTTCCATATGCGCCTAAAAACCTACAATAAGACGCACGGACCACAACGTAGCAAACAGCCCAAAATAGTAAATTTGCTTGGATCAGTTGATTTTCTGTTTTTGATAGAAATGGGTAGTTTCATTCTATCCTGTCTCAAGTTTGTGAGTCGTAATTCGACTTAAAAATATGTTTTGGGGCATTTTAAAATGACTCCTTTTTTTTCAAATGTCGAGCTAATGAATGTTTGGAGAGCTTTTGTAATACTTTCATTCAATGCCAAATTACTACTCCAAAGGTATTAAATTGATTTTTGGAGTGCGTAATGAATAGGTCCTCCTGGAGCAGCATGCCAAAATTCATCCTAATTTGATAATCCCTACATACTGGTTGCTATGGCCATGTGAATACCCAATTTTACTTGGGCGCACACAGAGAGCGAAGGTTTAGCACTCTTTTGTTCCTCTGAATAGGAGTTGCTGGTTACATACTGATTCTAAATGTGATATCTAAAGGTGTTATCATTGAGTAAACTAGGCAAAGTGATATACCATTGGGAAGCTGAGAATCTCTATTTTCAGAAAATGTATAAAACAAAAAAATTATAATTTTGGCGACTTATTGTAGGTTTTGAGGCGTCGGGTCACATAGTGTTGCGTTTATGAATTAAAGCAGTTAGAATGTAGCTACATGTAGTGTAATTGGCAATGCAACAGAATATTATCCGTGGATTTGAGCTGACTATAATAATGAAAGCAGTTTGAATGTAGCTAATCATTATGTAGTTGGCAATGCAACAGAATATTCTTGGATTCGAACTGAGTATAATAATGAAATAAGTGGTAGGCTATAGGCCTATTACAGATCCCCGGTCTTCGGTCTTCGTTTTCCAGACACCCAACAACAGGGGAGCGTTTCATCAAGAGTTTTGTCAGTGATTTTTATTGACAAATTTGCTCTCAGCCAATCAGATGCAAGGATTTCAGTAGCTTATAGCAGTTGTCTGTAGAAATCACTGACAAAAACACTTGATGAAACACTCCCCAGGTTTGGAAAACGAAGACTGAAGACCGAAGACCCGGAAGTTCCCGCGCGCGCATATTTTGGTTGGGGCGAGAACACGTGTAGGAGGCAAAGTCCGAAGTCGGGCTCCCTGGATCCCTAGCTAGCGAATCAAGGTACGTTGAGATAATTCATTTGTCCCATTCCGAAACGGAAAAAGGAAAAACAGAATATTGAGTAAAAACCGTTGCAATTTTCTGTTTTACCAACAGAAAAACGGTCATTAGTTAATATTTTTTGTTAAGGTTAAAAACTTGAAAAACGAAAATATGATGAACCCTCTTTTTTGGTTTTACTGTTTTCTTAAAAATTGTTTTTTCCCATTTTATCTGCAGAAATGAGAAATTGATCACCTTTTTCTGATTTCTATTTTTAATTTTTAATTATTTGTTCTTAAAAATAGAAAATTAAACACCTTTTCAGATTTTGTTTCTCCGTTTTACTTCCTTACAAATTGAAAATTAAATGCCGGTACTTGTTCTGATTTCAATTTTCTATTTTGCTTTCGGTAAATGAATAAATGAATAAATGAAGACTGCCCTCTACGAAATTGAAAATTAAATGCCGATACTTGTTCTGATTTCAATTTTCTATTTTGCTTTCGGTAAATGAATAAATGAAGACTGCCCTCTACGTTTTGTTTTTGTGTTTTTTTTAAATCTCAGGGCCACTGCAGGGGAGGGCAAGGACCTAGCCCCCCTCTACACCTATGAGTCCCAATACTTAGATATTACATGTAGATTTTAGACAAAGTTCTAGAATATTTGCTAAATAAATGTCGGCTTTGAACACAGACTAAGCTTTCCCGCTGGCGTCTTTTTTTTTTGTAACCAAGCCTAGGCAGATTTCGCATTTTGTCATGAATATTCATGACGCAGGGTCGGGAAACGGTTCCGATGGGTCTTCATGACAGCACGGTCGCCGGTACGGTACAGAGGAAAAAAGTCCCTGGCCTGCACGCACGTACACATATTATGATCGTATGTGAACATGTTCAACGTGTAGGCGCCTAGCCTACGTTTTTGCACTGAATCTAATTATCGATCTAAGTTAGATCTTAATATAAGAGTTAGAATTGCCTCCACGTATCCCTCAAAATGCTGGCCTAATAGGCCCTAATAGACGTGTGGTAGACCCAACTTCAAAATGGAATCGGAATGTGATGGTGTGATATCATCAAATTTGCAGCTATGTCTAGCCAAGACTCTAACTACTCTAGATCTACTCTAACTAGACCAATTTTGTTACAATTTTCAATTTCAGTTAAGTTTAGATTAAGTGAATGTTATTTTAAGGTCAATGAGCATGATGAGTTAGACCTAGATCTAATCAGTAAATGATTGATGATGGGGGTAGATCTACATCTAGATGATTTTAGATCTACCTACAATAACTAGTTACGCACTTTGTTTTAATCAGCTAAAAGGTCACCAAAATAATTTGTTTTCTTGGTACTAACGTTAGTAGTAGTCTGCTTCTTTCAGTCCTGAAGACTCTTGCAGTTCTTCTAACTCAGGGCAATGTGCGTTACAGGAGCAGGTTGCAAGTGCTAATTATAGTGTGCATGCAAGGAAATTTAATTTCTGACGTGAACAGTAAGACTCTAACGTTGTTAGACCTAGCCTAGAGTCTGTGTCTTGATTCTGCATATTGTTGTAAAGTTCATTTGTGGAGAACATTACGATGGGCAATTGTCAATATACGCATAGCCTAGGCCTAGACCTATTTTCAGAGTAATGCCAGTGGCAGTGTCAATTTTGGTCGGAAAAGGAGGGTGTCCTCAAAAGAGCTAATTACTAAATTAGATCTACGCACATGCAATAAATTAATGCAAAACTTGATTTTGAAATTGACTGCTCAATCCAATTTTTTACGTGTCACATTGCATAGGTGGGGTGAATATGTTGAGAATTAAACAATACGTAGGCTGCGCTAGGCGCCTACACGTTGAACACACACGATCGAAATATAGTGCATGCTGCACGTAATATGAAACGTACGTGCAGGCCAGGGACTTTTTTCCCCCACCGACCGTGCTTTCATGAAGACCAATCGGAACCGTTTCCCGACCATGCGTCATGAATATTCATGAAAAAATGCGAAATCTGCCTAGGCTTGGTTACAAAAAAAAAAGACGCTTCCCGCTGCCTGGCTAGCTGGCCTGGCGCGCTCAATTTGATTTGTCAGCAGCTCGATTGCTCCGATCCCGACGTCTCGCCGGCCGGCGCGGGCGCTGGCCGGGCGGCCGGCTCGTCGATCGAGGGCCTCGGGCTAGGGATCGGGGGAGCGTTTCATCAAGCGATTTTCACTGACAAATTTGCTCTCAGCCAATCAGATGCAAGGATTTCAGTAGCTTTTAACAGTTGTCGGTAGAAATCACTGACAAAACGCTTGATGAAACGCTCCCCGGATAGATTGCAATATCTGCTGACAAACCAAATTGACATATCTATAGCAATCTATATTTGTACATATAGATTGCTGTTTGATATTTGTGAACGTCATTAATTTTAAGTGTTTTCAATAGGGAAAATAATGGATTAGTGTGGTCTAGATAATTAGAATTGGTGCAAATTCGGAGCGCCTTTTTTGTAATAAGAAAATTGAATTAATTTTGGTTTTGTTGCAGTTACCCCAAACAATGTTGCAATATATAATATACGGTAAAATTAGTGCATTGTATAACATAATGAGTGCCTTTTCGTTGATAAGGTATTTTAGTCTACGAAGAACTCCGGTGGCTTTTAATACTGACGTAATTACATTGTTTGTGTGATCATTCCAGGTTAAATTGGAGTCAATGGTAACGCCTAAGAATTTTGTTGATTTTTTTTTTCAATAATAGGCAAATTATCAATAATAATGTTTTTAGGCATGATGGATTGTGAATGAGAAACACTAAAATTTATTAAACAAGTTTTATCGATATTCAGGGACAGTTTATTACATTTAAACCATGTAGAGATTTTAGCAAGTTCCAAGTTGAGAGTGTCAATTAATATGTTGAGACTTTTGTGTGAATAAAATATACTAGTGTCGTCCGCGAACAATACGTAGGTGAGAAGAGATGAGGAATTTATTATATCATTAATGTATATAAGAAAAAGTAATGGTCCCAAAATAGACCCTTGGGGTACTCCGCAAGTGACATTAGATTTGGGAGAGGTACTGGTATGAAAAGCTACAAATTGCTGACGATTATGTAAATAGTTCCGAAACCAAGAATGAACTGTTCCTCTTATACCGTAATTATATAGTTTTCCTAACAAAATTTCGTGATTAATTGTATCAAAGGCCTTACTGAGGTCCATAAATATCCCAATTACATGTTTTTTATTGGATAGTGAATCTATAATTTTATCATAAGTTTGTATAATGGCAAAGTCAGTTGAGAAACCTTTTCTAAAACCAAATTGGTTGGGATTTAAGATGCTGTTATCAGTCAGAAATCTATAAAGGCGTTCGTAAGCAAGTTTTTCTAAGATTTTAGATAAAGCAGGTAATAACGATATTGGACGATAGTTTTTGATTTCAGAGTTCAGACGCATCATCCTTTTTATATATGGGAATTACCTTAGCAACCTTCAGGGAATTAGGAAAAATACCAGTAGAAAGTGATAAATTAAAAATGTGAGCTAGCGGAGTAACTAGACAATGAATAATTTGTTTTAATAAGTGCATGCTTAATCCATCATAGCCACAAGACTTGCTTGATTTCAAAGTTCTGACAATTTTCAATATTTCGTGTTCGTTAGTAGGAATAAAGAATAAAGAATTGGTGGTTCTTTCAGGAAGATAATCATTAAAGTTTCCAGAGTCAGTGTGAATTGTTGATGCCAGTTTAGGGCCTATATTAGTAAAAAAGTTATTAAAACGATTTGCAATTTCACTGGGGTCGTCGATGTCTTGACCATCCTCAGTTATGATATTTGGGAGATCTTTCAGAGTAATACCGCTTACGGGAGACGCGAACTAATGTAGTTAAAGTATTTCTATAAGTTGTATAATTAGTTTTATTTTGTGGAGTTGGTTTACGTAAAAATAATTTATATAAGCGATTACGGTTGCGAATAGAATGTAATAATCCCCGAGTTATCCATGGCTGCTTTATCTTTGTGCGAGTGCTATGTTTAACTAACGGAATATGTTTATCATAATAATAAAGAAATTTATGCAAAAATACTTCGTACGATGAATTGGCATGGTTAGATGAGAACACGTCTTGCCACTGTTCTTGTAGTAAATCAAGAATTAATGAATTAATATTTTCTTGAGATTCTTTTCTTTGCAATTTATAAGATTTATGACTCGAAGGCACTGTGCAATGTTCTGTTTAGGAAGATTTCAATATTGTTTAAACATAATTCTATATCAGAATTTGGGGGTCTATAAATAACACCAATAATTATGTTTTTATTTTTGTCATTAATAATCTCAATAAATAAGCTTTCAGTACCATCAATACATAAATCAGGACGGGGTTTGTATCGAAGTTGATCATGAACATAAATAGCTACACCACCTCCTCTACCGGTCCTCCGATCGGCACGAATTATACTGTAGTTTTGAATATTGAACATGTCAGGTGATGTAGAATGTAGCCACGTTTCTGTGATTCCTATGATAGAGAAGGCAAAATTATTAAGAGATTTTAAAAGTATTTCAAAATTGTCAAAGTTCTTAAGGCTTCGTGCATTTATATGAAGTAGGCTGAAATATTTATCAATGGAATTTTCATCATTTTCAAGTAAAGAGCAAAATTTAGAGTTAAATTGATCGATCGTAAAATATTCACAAGAATGATTAACTGAATATTGGTCCTCAGATGAGGATTCAGGATTCATCATTTAACAAAACATAGAACACGCGGGAAGTCTTGGAGGCCAAAATACACGGACACGCGTCGTGGTAGAGCGGTGAGTGGTTGCATGCAGTGGCAAGCTATTGTTTGAGTGCATTTTGGTGCAAAGAGGGAGACGGTATTAAGTATCGCTTGACTGGACTGGGATAAAAACATAACTTCGTGAAGAGCACAGGTCATTGCACGTCTCCTCTAAATTCATTCCTAGGATGTTATGGGACATAAACACATCGATCTGTTGGAACCTAATAAACTGTAATGAGGGTAGTTATTTGGACCAGTACATTTTAACAGTCATTTGTGAAGTTATAGAATGATATATATCTTATAAAAAACCAAGAGTATTGAGCCTGTGTCAGGACGTCTTACTGATTCTCAATTTGTGCCTGGGGCCAGGCTCGACTAGCACATGTGCTATTTTCTGGTTCCATTTTACCATTAATTTTTGCTTTTGAAGTACTTTTGATTTGTCATGTTTATCATGTGTAAAATGTTATACCTTTATATTGTAATACATGTATGTTCTTCTTGTTGGTAAATAAATAAATCAATCAATCAATCAATCAATCAAAATACAAGATAGAACCTATCAAGTTACGTAACCATAAAAATGCTCAGTATTATCACGTAAAATGAGAAAACGACTACGAGAAAACAACTATCCGTAGTATACCAGAGGAGATTTCTATTTTATTTGTTTGTTGTTGTTTTTTTTTTTTTTACTATACTTGGTCCTTTCAATAATATATACAATGACTGTCAACAACCAACATATGACATAATTTATTTAATACTACGTTACTTTTTATGTTTTTTTTGGAAAAAAAAAGAAAAACAAAAGAAGCTCTTATATAGGTATAAAAAAAATAGTTTGTTACTTTGTGAATCCACGAGCAACATGAATTTGGATCCTTAACCATAAAAATGCTCGTATTATACAAAGTCTTGTATACCTTATTTTTCGCAAAAGGGACAAAAAATTTTGCTTCAGTGTGAAAGAAAAAAAAAATTGTCAACAAGAGTATTATGACATGCATATTAAAAACTATAAGCTCATACTCGTAAGTCGTAACAATGTCGCACTGCATCCTTGAATGGTTTCATGCCTCTAAGTAATTCATTCTAATGATTTCGACATATTCTATAACTGAGGATGTCTTAAGTTATACGTCAGTGATCGTCGTACATGAAAAACACTCAATGCAAATCACCTTTTTACATGAATGAACATAAAAAGACGGATATTTGTGAAAATATAAACTATATTTGAATATAGTACCGTTTACACATTTCCAGGGCCAGTATAGGCATAGCGACGGAGGAAGGGGAGGGGACACAGCCTCAATCCAATGGCAAACAAAAAAGGAGAGAGAGAGAGAGAGAGAGAAAGATGAGAGGATAAAATGTAGGGTAGTGACACAACAATCCTTCCTATACCATCACCTCTCCTTCGCATTTCGTCCATTTCGTTACAGCCCCCTCTCCTGACTCTACCTTTGGTTTTATATCTAGGGTTTGCTTATTTAAAAACAAAAATATTGGAGGAGGTTCCAGATGGAAAATGAAATGACAAAGAATGGAGAAAGAGAGAGAGAGAGAGAGAGAGAAAGAAAGAAAGAAAGAAAGAGAGAACATCCTTCCTAATTTCGTCCATCTCGTTGCAACCACCTCTCCTAATTGTACCTTTGGTTTTATATCCAGGGTTTGCTTTTTTTAAAACAAAGTATTAGAGAAAGTTTCAAATGGAAATTGAAACAACCAATTGAAAGTTTATCTGACTTTTATAAGACTTCTTCATAGTTCACAGAAATAAAGCTATACGGGATCAAGCAATCACATAGAGGTCGACATTATAACTTCTATTAGAGGCCAAATAATAAGTTACGAACGACTTTACGCACGACTGGCGATATGTTCTTGTGCGAAATGAGATATTCCAGATTTTCCCTGGTGTTTTAACATGTGGGACTGAATTTCCAATAACCCTAATCAAATTTGACAAATAATAAACTTTGCATTCGGCTGTTTGTTTAACGGCAAGAATTTTAATCCACAAAGATCGGATTTCAACTTTAGCTGATGGGAATAAAAATGATTAAGAATCTGATAAGCACCCAAGAACAGGTACCAGTCGTGCGTAAAGTCGTTCGTAACTTTACGAACAGCTTAATGAAACAGCCCCTGGGTGGAAAGTGACATTTGTAGATTAATGTCTTGCCAAAGGACATTAGTGCCACGGCGGGACTCGAACCGCGAACCAAGAACCATGAGATCCACAATCTGGTGAGCGGTGACGTATCCACTAGACCACGACACCTCTACATACAGTTGAATGCACATAATGTAAAACCTATCATCATCGGTACACTGGGAATACTGACGCACACGTTTTATTGTTCACATTTACTGCATTCATAAACTTTCGGAGGTGGAAAAACCCAGTCACTAAAAATAGAACATTGTTGTTCATTATCATTGGGTTAGACATTTATGGTATAACACTGTTGGTCGTTGCTCTGACTGGCAATTATTCAGTACGGTATCAGATCTATCAATCACATCGGGCCTGCTACAGGAAGACAAGTTTCAATATAATTTTCAAAACTGTTACCGACATTAAATTCTAATGCATTTCGTATAGTTTGTTTTACTGATTTAATATTGATTCCTCAACAAAACCTGGAAGTATTTGTTTATCATTATTCGTGTATATGGCTATGTTTCACGAGCCGTTCCTGTACAATAAAAGATAACCACCGGCCTAAGCAAATAAATCAGACTGATGACAGGAGTTTGTATAACTACATGCAGAAGGGGTGCATTTATAGGATGTTAACTCGATGATGGTTATTTTTTCTTTCTTCAGGTCTATACGTGATCTAAAACATGGCTACCGCCTTCAAACAGGTTGTCCATCAGAACCTGGAGTGCCCTATCTGCCTTGGCTTCTTTAAGGAACCCAAGATCCTGACCTGCTCCCATACCTTCTGTAGGGGATGTCTTGAGACCCTCCTCGAGTCTAATCCGGACGAAGAAAAACTATCGTGTCCTGTCTGCAGGGAGGATACCTCGGTTCCCAATCGAGACATGAGTAGATTGCAAACAAGCATGGCTCTGAGATCATTGATTGCAGATTTGGAGACGCAAGGACAGGTGTGTGCCAACTGTGATCCAGAAGATAAAACATTTGCTGTAGTCTATTGCAAAGATTGTTCCAAGTATCTTTGCGAAACTTGCAGAAGCATGCACTGCAAATGGGTTGAGTTTTCCGACCATTCAGTCGTAGCTGCTAGTGATGTCACGTCGAGCAAGGTTTCCTTGAGAAGGCGGTGTAAATGTCAAAAGCATCCGACGGACGATGAGGAATGCTTTTGCAGCGACTGTGGCAAGTACGTCTGCTTCAAGTGTGGCGTGCTGGAACATGCGCAGGAAGGGCACAAAATAATGGAAGCAGCACTGCATGAAAATGAACAGAAGAAAGTCATCGAAGAACTGGTATCTAGAGCAGAGGAAAAGGTATGTGATGTTGAAAAACACGTTGCATTGGTCGTTGAACAACGTGTAAGGTTGCGAAAAGGACGGGAACGACTATGTGATGAAGTCGATGAGTCTTTTGTGGAAGCAGTTAGAAGACTGACTGTAAGAAAAGAGGTGTTGAAAAGTGAAGTTGGTGAAGAGATGGAAGCACTTGAAACGATGTTGGTAGGCACTGAAGAGACAGGTCGTCAGCAGATCGTCCAAATAAATGCTGTGTGTGGATTAGTAAAAAATGGTCTAAAAATTCCTTTACAGAAGGAAGCTCTAACAGCACACAACACGCTGTGTCAAGGGCTGGAAGAGCTTCTGTGTACGATTAAGCATGATGATGAGCTACCAAGAAGAATTGCTGATGAAGGTGACCAACTTCATTTCATGGGGAGCCAGGGATCAGATGGACCACAGTTGGGTCAGATTCGGAGAAGGAATCCCAAATGGATACTGCACTCGGAAAATCAGTTGCCTGGTAGCATGAATGGTATGGCAATATCACCTTCAAATGTTCTAGCTATTGGTTGCTTGAACGGGAAGATATTTACTTGCTCTGCTGATGGTTCAAACTTAGAAAATGTCTCCACAAATTTAAAGATTCGTGCCTTGCAGTTCATATCCAATGGCTGGTACGTTGTACGTGATTATGATAACAACATTTCCATGTACACACCGCGATGTGAAAAAAAGCTTGATGTAAAGTTTGAGACACTGAGTAACTCAAAAGGTGGACCAGGCGATCTCACTTTAAACAAGGATGGTCCCATCTTATCATGTTACAGGACAGCCGAAAAGTTCCAAGTTCACAAGCAGGAAGGAGGGATAGCAGTCAGAGAGATATCATGTGGTGGGTTAGAACCGTATCAAATATTTGCAATGACTTCAAGTAAGAACATCGTTGTTAAGAGTGGTGCATACACAGTACACGTGATTGATGGTCTGTCTGGTGCAACCATACACAAGATATCAAAAGATCAGGAGCGTCCATACCCTGCTGTGTGTAAGGATGATTCTGTTATCATTGCATGGGTAAAGCATAATCAGGGTCATGTGAGCATTGATCAGTACACAAGAGAGCTGAAACACATCAAGAACATTCTCACTGATTTCAGGATAACGAAATCATCACGAGATTGGTACTACCTGCAGCAATTCAACACCGGAGAGATTGCATTTTGCACTCCAGATAGGCTGTACATATTTCGTGAGACCTGGACATGACAGTCATTACCTGATAAATATCAAGCACAGAAGTATATTACTAAAAAGATGGAGGGAGTCGATTCAAAACTGAACAGTCTAAAGTTCCCCTATAGTAGCCTATACATGATTGATAGTACATTAATGAATTCACAGCTGTTTATTGATTCTGTATAAAAGAATGCTATTTATCGTGATCTAAATCTGAGCGGGCCAACACACATCAACATCTCAACTTCGAGATATTGAGTTTTTGGTGAACATGATTTTATCATTCTATCAAAGTGATTGAAACGCCCTTCATCAAAATTTGCTGCACCATTTAGTGTTTGCCTGCCGTACATAATTATTTATTTCATGAATTCATTGCAATTTAGTTCCCGATATCATATATTACATTATCATTGAATAAACTACAATTATTTTTTACATTGTATCGTGGTGATTTGCTGAGATGTAAGTAAGTAGTAATGATAACATGCCGTATTTTAAATAATGTGTCAATCTTATATATCACCACCGATTCTCTATACGCTGCAACAAGAAAAGTAAATAGAAAACAATCTCAACAATACATAAGAGAATGAAAGGTTTTCTCAAACCATCAGTTAGAACTGAAAAGTGTTTCTAAACCGTGGGTACAAAAAGGTTTAAAAGTGTATCCTCCAGTTATTGACAGTATCATAATTGTTAATGCTTGACAATGATCTGTCAAGAATGACAGATGAATGATCTTGAACCATACATTTTCTGTTTGTGGAATAACTATATAGGAAACACTTTTGAGAAGGTTTAACGTTTCTCTTTGGTCAATATTGGGTAACTATATATCTCTGTCAAATGGAAGGAGCCAATCCCTTAAGACACACACTCACCTAAAAAAAATGAAACTAGAATTTCAAAATCAATTCGAGGTCGAGCAGGCTACCAGTGTAATTTCCTTAGTATGAGAGAGGTTATTAGTAATGAGTGGGACCTCCTAACGAGATGAGCAACAGAATTTTGGATCCTTTGAGTTCTTCTTAGCAATCAATCGTAAAAAGCATCATGTATCACCGGATAGATCAATATTCTGTAGGAATATTGTGCACACATAGACATATAGAGTACATGTATAAAAATGTAGAAATATATCCAGATGGTTTAGTAATACTTATGAATAATATTGTCACGACTCATATCGAACATGTAAAATGCTGTACATAGACATCTTCCTTTTTTTAGAATTATGGAGGAAAACTGAAACCCTTCAAGTCTGAGGACACCAACCCACTGAGTGACTTTTGGCTGGCTGTCGCCGGTACCCCCCCCCCCCCCCCCCCCCCCCGAGCGAGTTTTTGAGGGCTGGCGAGAAGAAAAAAATACGGGTCACCCTCCAAGCAAAATTTGGCAATTGACAAAATTTGTAAAAAAATCATGTTTAGGCCACTGCATAGACCTACAGATTATCATTAAAACATAATTTCACAAATGCCACAGGTATGTGTGGAAATCTATCACTATCATTGTTTGCGATTTTCTATTACAGGAAGAAACAAATTAGATTTTTTTTTACATAGCGGAAATTCAACTGATGTCTTTACACTTGTATGTTGCTCATCTTTGAAGCCTCATTCTCTTTGTGCATTTTGAATCATCAGAATGTATAAGTATTGGGTATAAGTAGTATTGAGGGATACATGTAACTGAACGATATGGAAATATAAGTAAAGGTAAACAAATCGTCTTCATTTCTTCTATTTATTTGTACATTACACTCTACGTTCGTTTCGTAATACCAGTGCTATGATGAACAAAGCTGAGGAGTAGCGAAAGAGGATGATAACACGTCAATTATAAATATCATCCATGATTGTTTTATGAAACTGTGAAAAAGGGTTCTACATTTGTTCATCGTATCATATCAACACTGACACTGAAAATTGTTGTGTGTTACATGGATATTAAATTCAAGAAAGGAACTCACATAACACGGATAGTTAGTTAGCTTCTCTATTATGTCTTTTCAAACAGGTAAAATGGTGCATTGGTGATGTTTGATACATGAATAAGTGACTTACTGGGTCCACTTTTTGGCTACTTCGTTTCAGAAGAAAAAAAAAATCACTGAACACCGAAATCAACCAGGGGGAAATTGCAATTCTTCACTAATCAAATATCGAATGTAACAAATGCTTTATATTTACACCCAGACGGGAGGAGAAAATCTCCGTCATAAAGCACTTTGTTTCTGAGGGGGTATTTTCCAAATAGAAAATTTTTGTTAGATTTAAAAAAAAATGTACAAGGACACTTCTACCAACGCTTGGAGCTTGGGTTGGAGGTGTAAAAAGGACCGGACTTCGCCAAGATCACACCATGTGAAATGTTGTTGGCATATAATCAAACAAGTGATGTCCATGAACAAAAATTTTCGATGATCGCAGTTTTTATAAGTGCTTGTGCTCCTTTTATCTTTATAATTCCAAATCCTCTGTAATGTGACTACACTTTCAAAACACAATGTTCCCTAATAAATTACATTTTACATAGCACCAAACTGTGAGCTTTTGTCAGTTGCCTAGATTCTTTCTTTTTCTCATCATTTAAATTCAAGTTGACGCGAAACTGGAGTCCACGTATGAAATATGTAGTATTTTTTGTAATGTCTACATTCAAACGACTTGGACTTGAGAGTCTTATGTCTTGATGTCTTAACTTATATGTCAGTGATCGTCGTAAATGAAAAACACTCAATGGAAACTACCTTTTTACATGAATGAACCTGAGAAGACGGATATTTGGGAAAACAAAAATGATATTTGAATATAGTGCCGTTTACACATTTCCAGGGCCAGTAGGCATAGCGACGAGGGAAAGGGAAGGAGGGGGGGGGGGGCGGGGGCATCGCCTCATTCCAATGGACAACGGAAATGGAGAAATAGAGAGAGAGAGAGAGAGGACAAGAGAGAGCAGATGAGAGGATAAAATGTAATAAATGACACGACACTCCATTCCCATTACCTCTCCTTCGCATTTCGTCCATTTCGTTACAGCTCCCTCTCTTGACTGTATCCTTGGCTTTATATCTACAGTTTGCTTACTACATGTATAAACAAAAGTATTGAGCAGGTTCCAGATGAAAAAATGAAATTACAAACAAAGAATGGAGAGAGATAGAGAGATAGAGAGAGAGAGAGAGAGAGAGAGAGGAGGGGGGGGGGGGGGAGGGAGACTCCATCCTATACCATCACCTCTTCTTTGCATTTCGTCCATTCTCGTCACAGCCCCCTCTCTTGACTGTACCCTTGGTTTTATATCTAGTGTTTGCTTAGTTTCAAACAGAAATATGGGAGGAGTTTCCAAATGGAAAATGAAACGGCATATTGAAAACTTTATCAAACTTCTTTAAAACTAAACTTCATTATTTTATTTTAGACCCTAAGACTAAACGGTTTTCAGTCCTCTGTAAAAAAGACATTCGACTACATATTCAAAACAAGCAGTTTCATGGACGTTTTATCAGCTTTCAAAATGTGCCCCACCCCCGCCATGTGAAATTGGAATTTTAAAAGGCAAATACATTAACAGGCCTATGTATTTAACCAAGCAGAAATAATTATTAATACTGATATAACATTGTGGATTTATACAGCGCCTATATGATGTCTCTAAGCGCTTTTCAGATATATTAGCCTACCCCGGTCATCGGATTCAGGCTTGCTCGCATAAAATGTATGCACCTTCTCCACTCCCAGGGGAGCATTTCATCCAGGCGCCTTTTTACAGATGCTCACACAATGCTAAAAAAAAAACCACAATGACTTTCCCATCCTACCGGGTACCCATTTAACACCTGTGTGGAGAAGATCAATGTAGATGCGCAAGAACATAATAAAGCTAAACGGAATCAAACAATCACAAGTATAGGTCGACATTACCAAACATTATGACAAAAAAGCATGACACTCTGTTAGAGGCCATGTTACAGTCGAATGCACATAATGTAGCAAACAACCCATCACCGGTATACCTGTACTGCTGACGCCTACTAAAAAAAATGTTCAAAATTACTCTATTCATAAACATTCGGAGGTGGAAAAATCATAAACTTTTGGAGGTGGAAAAACCCAGCCACTAAAAATAGAATCTGGATGTTCATTATCACTGGGGTAGGCGTTTATTGTATGACATTGTTATTCGTTGCTCTAACTGGCAATATTCCGTACCAGGTCCGTACAGGAAGACCTGCAGTAAAGTAAATGTTCATTAGAGTTTTTCATAATTGTTACCGTCAATATACTTGTTTTACTGACTCACTGATCAACAAGTCCAGAAAGTAAGTCCAGAAACAGGCTATCCTGAAATAAAAGTAGTTAACCTTGTAATTTCTTTAGATACATTGAATTCTCACAAAGTTTATATCATGTAATTATCCCGAAGCGATTTTTAATGCTGAATGATTTTACATTTCCATTAAAAAATAACTTGCATATAAATAGTAAGAGATAACCTCCTGCCTACGCAGATAGAACATAATGATGACTGGTGTTTGTATACGTACATATAGGATTTATTTATAGGATTTTAACTCACTGATTTCTTTTTTTCGTCAGGTCTCTGCCTAATCTAAAACATGGCTACCGCCGCCTTCAAGCAGGTTGTCCATCAGAACCTGGAGTGCCCTATCTGCCTAGGCTTCTTCAAGGAACCCAAGATCCTGACATGCTCCCATACCTTCTGTAGGGAATGTCTTGAGACCCTCCTCGAGTTTCATCCGGACGAAGAAAAACTGCCGTGTCCTGTGTGCAGGGAGGAAACCTCGGTTCCCGATGGAGACGTCAATAGATTACAAACAAACATGACAGTAAAGTCCCTGGTCGCTGATGTCGACACTCAGGCTCATGTTTGTACCAACTGCGACCCTACATTGGCAGTTGCCTATTGCAATGAGTGTGGTGTCTTCCTTTGTGAATCATGCAGGAAAATGCATTCAAAATGGGCCATGTTTTCGGACCATTCAGTGGTAGCTGCTAGTGATGTTGTGTCGGGCAAGGTTTCTTTGAGAAGGAGATGTAAATGCCCAAAACATCCGACTGACGATGAGGAATGCTTTTGCGTGGACTGTGGCAAGTACGTTTGCTTCAAGTGTGGCGTGTTGGAGCATGCGCAGGAAGGGCACAAGATAATGGAAGCAGCACTCCATGAAAATGAACAGAAGAAAGTCATCGAAGAACTAGTATCTAAAGCAGATGCAAAGATAAACGACCTTGACAAATACGTAACATTCGTTGAAGACCAGTGGAAAAAGTTGCAGAAAGTAGAAAGGCAACTCACCAATGACATCGATGAGGCTTTCGAGGAAACTGTTAAAAAGTTGACGGAGAGAAAAGTGATGTTGAAGAGAGAAGTTGGTCAACAGATAAAAGAGCTTGCAACTGTGTTAGTGGACATGAAAGAGACAGGTCGTCAGCAGATCGTCCAAGTAAATGCAGTATGTGGGTTGGTCAAAAATGGACTAAAGGTTCCTTTGCAGAAGGAAGCTCTAACAGCACACAACACGCTGTGTCAAGAGCTCGAAGAGCGCATGAGACGGGTTGTGCTTGATGAGGAGCAACCGAGAAAAGCTGCTGATGACGGTGACCAACTTCATTTCACGAGGAGCCAGGGATCAGATGGACTCGAGTTGGGTCAGATTCGAAGAGGGGATTCCAAATGGGTTCTGCACGTAGAAAATGAGCTGCCCACAACGGATACTATGGATGGAATGGCAATATCATCGAACAATATATTGGCTGTCGGCTGTCATACAGGAGGAATAGTGACATACTCTGCTGATGGGATTATGCAAGAAACAGTTCTGAAGACTGAAAAAGTTCGTGGCTTGCAGTTCATGTCGGATGGTTCATATGTTATACGTGATAAGCAAAATACGATTTCCCTGTATACACCGCATTGTGAAAAGCGTGATGTAATATTTGAGACACTGAGTGATGAAGAAGGTGGACATGGTGGTCTCACAGTAGATAGAGACAGTCATATTTTATCGAGTTACAGGAAAACTAAGGTGATACAAGTATTCAAGCCACAAGGGGGGAAAGCGGTCCGAGAGATAAAATGCGAGGGATATATACCAATTCAAATTTGTTCCATAATTTCAAGTAAAATGATTGTCGTTGTAAATGGTGCCTATGCGGTAAGGGCGATCGATAGCGTGTCTGGTGCGACCATTCACAGTATCACACAGGATGGTGAATATGCCTTCACTGCTGTGTGCAAGGATGATTCGGTTATCGTTGCATGGGTAAAGAACGATCAGGGTCGTGTGAGCATTGATCAATACACAAGAGAGCTGAAACACATCAAAAATCTTCTCACTGATTTCACGATAACTAAACCGTCACGCAGTTGGTACTACCTCCAGCAATTCAAGACCGGAGAGATTGCATTCTGCACACCAGACAGACTGCACATCTTTCGCGAGACATGGGAGGAGTGATGTATACAGATCCTGAAGCGAAAGATAATTGCTGCATGAAACTGTAATTTCCCACTCAATAGTGCAGTGTCATCCTATTCACTGTCTCCTTGCTTTTATGTTTATTGTATGATTATTCATTTGACTGCGTTTACACCTTTTGAACAGTTTTCAAATGAAGTACTTCTTATGAGTAAAAATAATGAAGGAAAACAAACAAAAAATTGATATTTGAATGTTTCAATTTACGTACATGTGCAGTGTATGAAAGGGGAGCGAATTTCTGCATCAACTTTTGATTATTTGGACTCAAGTGCTTAGATACACAGTGGCGTATCTAAGGGGGGGGGGGGGGCAGGGGGGCACGTGCCCCGGGCGGCAATTGGATGAGAAAGAAAAAGAGGGGAATATTATCATAATCCTTAAGGATTATGTGCCCCCAATCGGCATTGTAAATGCATTAGAAATACATTTTTTGAGGATTTAAAATGCGAAAAATTTTCTAAAGCTCGGTCGCTTTTTGCTCCCTCGCATAATTATTTTCTTTCAGGATCTCATAATTTCGCGCCCACAGTAGCCTATATAGTTCTTAAATAGTGTTTTTTTAAGGGTTCCAAATTTGCAAAAAAAGTTTTATCTGCCTCTTGCTAAATATTGCGCCCCAAAATATTTAGCAAGAGGCAGATAAAACTTAGTGCATAAAACAGCATTTGCAGGGCTTCAACATTTAAAAGAAATCTCAACCTTCAATGGACTATTTCTCAAGGGTTTTCGTTAATTTTGCTCCCAATTTTAGAAGGGAATGAATAGAAAATCAATGTAAAAAATTCGAACTTCTCTACTGCTCAATTGCATTTGTAATTGCAGTGTTCATTTGTGTTTTTTAGGGTTAAAAATGCAAAATAATTGCCGCTTGGCCGCTTTGCTCCCTCGCTTGTAGTATAACGTAGATAGCTTGGGGCACGGGGGAAGCGGGGGCGCAACTTCATTATTTGTCCCGGGCGCCATAATCCCTAGATACGCCACTGATTACGTGGCGACGGGGATGGCCACAGCTTTGAATCTACCAGCCCCAGCGCCCTTTTGGGCCAGAAGACGTTCGACGTCAGGTCACCGCCCACTACGAATTTATCGCTGGTCTGATCGACTTCACGAGTATAATTTCGATGTGGAGTACCTCTCGGATAAACGCAACAGAGTCGCCGACATGTTAAGTCGCATGACGCCCACTAGGGATAGCAACAATGACGCTACGAACGACACAGAATTAAGAATACGTTCTCGCCGTCATGACACGCAATCGCACACTTGGTCTCGCGAGAAGAGCTCATCCCAGAATCAGCTATGAAACGCTGAAACAGGTCTGTCAGTACATGAAGACAGATGGCTTCGTGACAAAATGAAGATCTGAAATCTTACTACCGCATCATCCATTGCACGCGGTACTCAAGCGGTCACCCCGAAATCGTTGCAACATCGCATCATCCTGGTCGCACACGATGGTCACCCAGGCATTATCAAGATGAAGCATCGGTGTCGCGAAACAGTCTGATGGCCTAGTATCGACACGCGAATTGAGGAATTCGTAAAGAGTTGTGAGAGCTGTACGCTGAGCGAAAAATCTGCGATTCCTCGCCCCGCACCATTACAGTCGACGCCATGGCCTACAGAACCATGGCAATCCATTCAAGTGGACATCTGTGTTGTGGTCTAGTGAATAAGTCACCGGACTGTAGATCACAAGGTACGGGGTTCAAATCCCACCATGGCACTAACGTCCTTTGACAAGACTCTAATCTACATTTGCCACTCTCCACCCAGGTGTAAATGGGTACCTGATATGCTTGAGCGCTAGTTACTTTGGCGGCTCGGCTATGACCAGGGTAATAATATCTAAGCGCCATGAGCGTCACTGCGCGACGGATATGAGCGCTATATAAGTGGCCATTATTATTATCTTCGGAGAAGTTGTCGCAGCGCCGAGTTTTCGCAGCGTTTCCTTCTAGTTGTCCAGGACCGAAATAGCAACAGTTTCAACAGAGTTCACTAAGTTCCTCGCCCACTATGACATACGCCACCATCGCACGTCTCGCTATAATCCGCAGTCGAGCGATTCAATTGCCTAATCAAGGAGAGCGTGAAAGCTAGCAGGTCAGAAGGGAAAACCTTTGCTCAAGCGATCCAGATATGTCTGCGTACATACCGATCCACACCCACAATTGCAGAGAAGCAGAAGTGAGCGAAAGCGTACACTGACAAACGTCGAAACGCAAACACAACACGCAATTGTGTTATTCTATGAAAGGGTGTTTGGCCAACTCTAGAAAAAAAGACTCGGTAATCGGTATATCGTATGTATTTGCATAAATTGCGCCAGAATGAGATTCACAATGTAACAGTTTCTCACAATTTATTATCCGTGTTTCCAGTTGACAGTAGTGCAGCGATCTTCCTCATACTTTGTTACTTGAAGGGGACGGTGTGAAAGCGACCAACTGAACGGACGAGCCGACGTAATATTACTACTGCCGACAAAATAATAAAAGTCGATAATGGGGGTAGCAATTGCTCCCAACCATAGACGTATTATAGATTTACTAGACGGAAAGCAGCACGCGCGGAAATCATTACGCGAATGGAATTAGGCCACGCCTCTTGGGGACCATTAGAAAGGACGATAAGCACCGTGATATCGATAATAGCTGTTGCATTATTAATTTTTCTTGCGCTTGTCATTTTATTGTGAGACTTTGATTGGATGCTATGTTATGAATATGTATCTATTTCGATAGTATCGATCAGGGTTATGTTAATTTTTTTGACCTCAAATTCGTCACTCAAGATCAATTAATTATGCAGATTATATGCAATGACGTCACCCGCACGAAATGAGAGATTTTAGTTCAAAAGTACAAGGTGAGTAGAGCTCAAATTGCGAGTAAACTATATAATTTAATTCATTAAGAACAATTAGTTGTACTATTCTAGGTGATCTATAATAATTTCTCTACAATTACAAAGGATTGACAAGAGTTGTGTTGAAAAAGAACTGAAACAATTTTCTCTCGAAATTACAGTTCTAAATTTATCGTCGAGAGGTAGTTTGACACGGAGATGGCTGTCCTCACACGCTGCGGCTCATGACAGCTACCCAGGCAGTCCCGGGTCAGTTCCAGCCACCGGCGCGGTGGCTACAGCGTCAAAAATGCAGTGCATGCAAGCAAGAAATATTGGATCTAAGTAGGCCTAAATCTAGATCTAGATATAACGTTAGTCAACTCTTTGAATTATGATAGACTATTGCATAAGTTTTTCCTCATGTTGTCCATCTATATGCTGCACACAAGTGTATTCATTAGTCCAACTTGGACTTGGAATCTTGTGGATCTAACGTACGGTTAGAATAGATTTGGAGACTGAGTGTGACTGTGCGACTGTATGGTGGGATCTACTATTTTCAACTCACAATAATTGTTGACATTTTATTCCATAAACCGAAATCTGAAGAATAGTACCGTATCTTGAGTAGATGTAGACCGAAAATTCTGTCTCTCGTTCGTTAGCTCTTCACTTAGAGACAGAAGCGCTCCATACACTCGCCTGTGCAAACCGAATGCACATTGACTTACACACTATAACAGTTGAATACGGCTGGAAGATTTTCAAACGGAGAAAACCTTGGACCCTGAATTACCTGAAAAACGAGCAATAAAAGGAATAACAGTCAAATTGGTAAGTTGAACATGTTCGTTTAAGTATAGAGCCTAGGCCTAATCTATTTAATTTACACAAATATTGTTAAAATGTGAATATTACGATTTTTAAAAACGACATGCCTACTGCCTCTCGGCTGTCAGTGAGTTTGCACAGGCGAGTGAATGGAGCGTTTCTGTCTCTAAGTGAAGGGCCGACCCTATCCAAATAAGAGGCTAACGAACGAGAGACAGAATTTTCGGTCTAGAGTAGATGTAGACTCACTTAGCTAGGCCTAGGGCTAAAGCTGTGTTTGGGAACGAATTCAAAGTAACCATGTTTGATAAGAAATTATGATGGATGTAGACTCTTTTCAACTTCACTTTCAATTCATGCCTGACTGTGTTTTTGTTCTATTATCATACGTGGTTCAGTTCATGCCATTTGGTCAATTAAACTGACTAAGTTAAATATTAGTCCGATAGACTGTTTTTTTTTAATGGGGGGGGGGGGGGGGGGGTAGGCAAATGTATTTTGGGCAAAACTTCAGTCTGGTGTAAATTAAGCCAGTTTATGAATCCCTTTTCAAAATTTCAGACACACTATAAGTTGCAGAGGTTGTTTCTTTTTCTTTCCAAGAAACTTATAAAGCTTGAATGCACCTTAATTAATAAATAAATATAAGACAGCTGATGAATATTGAATTTTTACCTATTACAAATAATGGATTGGAATTTACAAATGTATTTGCGTGATAAAAATAATTATTATCAATGTAACTGTGACATGTATCAAGAACGCCAAAAAAAAAAAAAGCCAAGAAGTTACAACTGTGTTTTCTTTTTCTTTTATTTACAACAGATCAAAATGGAAAGGAACCCAAGAAGTGTTATTCAAACATTGCGACAACTGTTGACCGTACATGATGAAGCAGAAATTTAGCCCTCCTAAATTACAGGTAAGTTTACAGAACATTTTCATTCATCTTTCAAGAGTATTGTATATGCTTACTACGTAAGTCAAATCAATTTAACAGGAAACAAGGAAATTAACTATAAAAGCAATCAGGGCTTCCAGGGGTCCCTAAAAGTGTTCGTTAAAATCATATTACACATACCCTCACTAGTTCCCATTGTTATTTTGATAGCTTGTCTTTAAACTATGTAAACATTATTTGAAACCATTACTAACAAAGCCCACCATTGTGTGTGAGCATGGAGAAGAAGATTGCACATTTATTCACAATACATTCTATGAAAACGGTTTCTTTTGAGCTGTAATCTATGATCTAAATTTAGATGTACATTTCTACGTGTATCTAGATGTTTAAGAAGATCGAAAATATAAGAATTAGTGGAGTACAATTTTTTCTGCGAAATATATCTTGTGAACCTCTAAATTACTTTCATTTACTTATAAATTTATTTATTTATCCTTTTTTTACACAGCGTGATTCTTTACAATAGATGGTGAAGGAATATTGAGATACACAATCAGGAGAGATGAACAAAGAGCAAATATAATAGTACTGACCTGCTCAAGCTTGGAGAGGTAGGCCTATACTGTGTTAAATGTGGTAATCCCCCCCACAACAAAAAAGTTTTTTTTAATACATGAATATACAAACTATATAATATATATAATATATCAATAGTACACAACTTGTAGAGGAGGAAGCAAGTTATCTGAAATAATTGTAATTCCATTCCCCTCTGACCTTTAAAAGAAGAATTTTTAGTCAAATATGGGAATTTCTTTCAAAGGATTGATCATTCCCATTTTCATGCTTACAAAAGAACTTGGTTTTAATGAATGTGGGTAAAATAGCTTTTTATCAAGCTATATTTCCTCTGTTTCAGTCATGCATATAGACATATCTGGCACATTGCAGTCCTGTCATATTGTGTATGGCTTTTGCTAAACAGTCGGGTAACGTCGCGTCGCGTTGGTAGAAATTTTCGAACATTTTTCAGGAAGGTGTCTTCAAGGGGACAAATTGAAAAAGAGTCCATCTCAGTATGATTTTTCCCGTTTTCAGGCTAAAAACGACAAACAAGGGAATAAAGAAAACAATAGAAGGATAATGCAAAGAAAAACATGAACTATAAAGAGAGAATAGAAGAGTAGGAAGGATGGAAGAAAATATGATGAAAGGAAACAAAGAATATAAACATAAATTTATGCAAATTTATTCAAAATCGACGAAAAATGCTACTTCTCCTCTATTTCACACCGTATTTTGAATCTGATTGTTTTATCTGATAGGGCTGGGTCGGGGCTGTCAAACCTCTACACAGAATTTTGATATTCATTAATTATGCAAATTTATTGTAATTTATTCAAAATCAACAGAAAATGCAACAAAAGGAAAGTTGGAAAGTAAAAATAAGTGGATAAAAACAAAGAATAACAAAGAAAGATAGAGACATAAACGATAGAAGGATAAAGATATTAAGAGTAACATAAGGAAAGATAGAAGAGAAGATGATAATTTGAATAAAGGAATAACATAACGAAAGAAAAGATGAAAGGAAAACAAAATGATAGGATAAAAGCAAAGAATGTTTTAAGGAAAGTAAGTAAAGATGGGAAGCAGAAAATGATTTTAAAAAGAATAATTATGAAAGATAGAGAAAGAAATGATAGGATAAAAAAAGTTTAACTTATATAAAGAAAGACAGAGAGAGAAATGATAGAAGGATAACGATTAACGTGAGGAAGGTGGGGGAGAAAATGATAACAGGAAACAAAGAATATCATAACGAAAGGAAGGATGGAAAGATAATTGATAGAAGGATAAAAGCAAGAAATGACAAAGCGAGAGATAGAGAGAAAATGATAAAAAGATAAATATAAACATGAAGAAAGGTGGAAGAGAAGATGATAAAAGGGAACAAAGAATAACAAAGTGAAGATGGAAAGCAATAAAAAAAAGAGGATAAAAAGAATAAATATAAACAGTAACATTATGAAAGATGGAAAACAAAATGATAAAAGCAATAAAAGAATAACGTAATGAAAGGAAAGGTGGAAAGAAAAAATTAATAAAAGGATTAAAAACAACTGAATTAGTAATTACGCGATGCGTAATATATGTCCCCGCCAGAAGTGTAGATCTGTGGAATGGCTGTTAATTTATGTAATTTCTGATATAACCTTGAAGATAAATGTGAGAAATGAATTATCAAATTAATGTTTTATGATTATAAATGCATTTTCTGTTGATTTTGAATAAAATACAATAAATTTGCATAATTAATGAATTTCAAAATTCTGTGTAGAAGTTTGACAGCCCCGACCCAGCCCTATCAGATAAAACAATCAGATTCAAAATACGGTGTGAAATAGAGGAGAAGTAGCATTTTTCGTCGATTTTGAATAAATTTGCATAAATTTATGTTTATATTCTTTGTTTCCTTTCATCATATTTTCTTCCATCCTTCCTATCCTTCTATTCTCTCTTTATAGTTCATGTTTTTTCTTTGCATTATCCCTCTATTGTTTTCTTTATTCCCTTGTTTGTCGTTTTTAGCCTGAAAACGGGAAAAATCATACTGAGATGGACTCTTTTTCAATTTGTCCCCTTGAAGACACCTTCCTGAAAAATGTTCGAAAATTTCTACCAACGCGACGCGACGTTACCCGACTGTTTAGCAAAAGCCTTGTGTATGACCTTAGTAGTTTTTAATTTGTTCTATTTTCTCTTTTCATTCAACAGACTTACGGTATACCACTACAGCTCTTCATAGACATCTACCTTATCATGATACCATGTGCTTCAGATGCCAGCAGTGGATGTTCAAACAACTGTTCAAGGAATAAACTCATATAATTTAGCAGGAAAGTCCACCCTGATAAGTTGGTTATAAAAGAAGCAGAAAAATTAAAGAAACAGATCAGTGGAGGTTTGAGCTCCTCTCCCATTTGCTCCATACAGAAAATTTCATAAATTTCCATTTTCTTAGTTTCTGATGAAGGAATAGGTTTTTTCCTACAGGTTTTGTAAACAAAAAATTGTATGAGCAATGATTATATATCTAAGGTGCATGCCAAGTATGTTTGAATATTTTCTTTAGAGAAAATGGAAATTAATGATTTTTGGGGTACAGTGCAAATGGGAGAGGAGCTCACAAGATACGACACAGAGTTGCCAATTTATCTTTGATTGATTACAACTTCAAAAAATCATAACTAGTTTCTTATGTCGTATCATATTTTGCTCAAACCTTCACTGATCTGTTTCTTTAAGTTTTCTGCTTCTTATAAAACCAACTTATAATCAGGGTGAACTTTCAATTTAATATTATACTAGCTCAATATGTATTTTTGTAAGGTCCTCATTAATCAGCAATCTCACAAGTGGAGATATGTAATGAAGGTGGGGCTTTCATTCAAAATAAAACAATACAGATATCATGGTTTCTGATTGGGAGGATTTCTATTGGAATATTGCATTTGCTGAAAGCCTAACAAATAAGTGCCTTCAGCTGAATAAAATTTAACCAAACCTAGATTTGAATTATGTTGGTGACCAGCAACAGTGTAATAGAATGAAGCGGTTGTCATGAATATTTCTTGAAAACTGTTGAAAAAAACCCTGAATATTCATTCAATTATATGTGATGTGAAAATTTAAACTTCTGCAAAGATTTTCATTATTATTTTTTGTTTAATTATAAACTTGTTATTTTAATTGATATTTATTGTTATTAAATAGACAACAATAACAACAACAAAAAGATTTAGTTTATCTCTCTTATGTTAAGGAGATGAAAAGTCATCTAGTTGCCTTAAATATTTACATTTTTTTAGAGCTTGTCAAATTCAAAATTCTCCTTTCAGTGATAATGTTCATGTGATATACTTTTATGTATGAGAGGATTCAAAGTGGGAGGGTTCCATAACTAGAAATGTGAAATTTAAAATTTCTGTGAAAGGTAAGCTAGAGTGACCTTTATACTAAAAGGAATGAGAAAGATACAAAATGAGAGTAAAAGCAGTGGTATCGCTGGAGGGGGTAGGGGTGGGTGGAGGCAGTGAGAGAAGGCTTGCAGCCCATGCCCCCTTGATACAAAGTGGCATACCTTCAGTATACAACTCCAAGATTGTGCCCCATCTTTTACAAAATCCTGGATGCACCCTAGGGTGGTGGAGGGTAATACACCTTAATATTTGTAATTTTCAAACTGTCGGTATTTTGGCATGTCAAAAAATATATAAAACTAATAGAACTTCCATTTTCTTTTTTCATTATTGAAAATTTGTGGGAATTTTTTTTTCGGCACGGTTAGTATTGCCCCACCTCTCCCCATTCAAAATGCTCTAGCGACACCCCTGCTTGAAATGAAAGGAAGAGTGAAGACAATAAGCTCTGACTGGAATGGTTAATCATAAGTAGAAGTAAATGGATGGTATTGTAAGACATGTGATTGAGTGGTGACTTACAGGCATGAAAGCTGGAAAGGAATGGCAACATAAATTTTACTCACAAATGCAAAGTAAACGTTAATATAGAACATATACTTCTTCCCGGTAATTTGATTATTCCTGACAAATAAAAAAAAATCCCTTAAAAAAGAGAATAAACGTACACTTTTATTTAATTGCCAACATAAAAACAAAATTACATTAACATCAAGTCTAAATAAAATGGTACAAAAAAACTCAATTAACTAAAGGACCCCACCGCCACACCCCAAATGAAGATTATCCTTCCTATTAAGAAAACCATCCCTGAAAAAAATCTTACTTTGAAAGATAACTTCTTTGTTTTTTATTCATTATGCATGTATTATTTATGTATTTATTTATGTATTTATTTATCATTATACTTAACGCATATTTAATGAATACATTCACGGGTATTAAGTATATCAACAAGAAAAGAGACTTTTGCCACTGGCGACGTGTCAAATACTTCACATTATTTTTACATTATCTTTGTTCATGATTACATTTGATTCGGTCCCGTCCGGTTACATTTTTAAGCTTTATTTACTTGTTTACATATTTGCAAAGCGATAGATTTTGATTTGGAGATCGATTACAATTAAAGTGCATTGACCGAGCCCCGTCTGTCATAATTAGAAATTGCGGTCGCTGATTCGCCGAATCTGTTGCGTTGAAGCAATGAATACATTACCATAAATGCATATATTACTGAATTTGACCTTTCTTACTGCGCATGCCCCAAGCTGATGTGCGAATTTGTTTTCATACCACATACAAACACACGCTACTCTCGGGGAGCATCTTACAAAATGAATTATGCAACGGTGCTTATCGGACCTTCTAATGGACCCCGACAAGATGGCGGAGCTTTAGGGGCCTGCTCCCAACCCTTGGTTTTGCTAATTAGAAATAGTGATTAAGGCATTGGCCAGTTTGCATAAGCCAGGCACCTGGATTCCTGGCGCGACAGTTTCTTAACCTTTGCAAACATATCGAAAAGGGAGGACAGCAATGGGGAACTTTCTTCTTCTTCTTCTTCTTCTTTTAACATGTTTAATCTTCAAAGGGTATCACGAAGATGAACTAAATATTGCAAGCGGCGTGAGGAAGAGTAACGCGGTTTCTTAAGATTGATTGAGATGAAAGATGCTGCAGGAGTAGGCTCTGGAAGCACTGTGGATTGTCAGCATGTACAACAGATGCAGGCAGGCTATTTCATTCAGAGATACAGCGTTGGGAAAATGAAAATTTGTCCACGTCGCCTCTTGCGAGGTACATCTGGAGGGTCTTGTCATGGTTCTTCCGTGATGGCGATTTATTGAAGGAGAATAGTTTCTAGTGGTATGGCGGGGAGACCATTTATCTTGTGTACCATCCCTAGCCTATTCGCCATCCGCCAAGTCGATAGGGTAGGCCACCGCAACTTGTTGATCATGTCAGTCACACTACTGGTTCTCTTGTAGTCTCCAGTAGCGTGATAGAGCAATACGAACCATTGTTTTGTCATTTTCATTTTCATTTTCAAATGGGTATTCATTTCCTTACAAGTGTAAGGAAATAACATGTACTACCTTTCACATTGTACAGTGCGTATAAAAAGTACACACTTTCAAAGTATGCTCCAAAATCATAATTGCACAGTATCGATTTGATATTTTCTTCTACAACTTTGGGTGGGTGTCTTTTCATCGGATGACACTATTAGTACTGACAGTATTTTGTACTTGAGTGAGTACTGGCTACTTTTGTGTAACCTGCAAAAATGGGTTTGCGCAAAAATGTATAGGTCTTGAATTTGATCCAAGTGAGTATCAAATAGTAGCTGGATGTCTCTCTTAAGTATCAATAATTGACTTAGAACAGTCATTTAAACCTATAGCTAGTAGAGCACACCCATAATGGCGTATTCAGAAATTAATAAAGGGGAGGGGCGGGATGCTCCCAAGACCAGGGTTAAATGTCGGCCTATCTGGACAGCTCCGTTCTTGTCCAAGAAGAAGCTACCCAGCTTCACCCAATGGCTGGATACGCCACTGCCCCCAACAAACACACACAACTGCCATCACCATTGCAGGTGGTGTCTTCCAGCCCAAATCATCTGCATCAAAACCCATATTTGTCATTGTTCAAAACTCACCCCGATAAAGGAATTATTTAATAAGGTTGGAGATTTGTTATTCTGTCGGTCAATCGAAGCTTGTGTCGCTGAAACACTGGCCCGTCTCAGTGGTCTCGTGGTTAAAGCATTGGCGTTCTAAGCCAGTGACCCGGGTTCGATTCCCGGCGGAGACATTTTTTCAGCCTTTGATAAATTTGAAAAGAGAGGATAGTTCTGGGGAGCTTTGATTTAAGCTAGGCAACCATTATTATCTTATCATTTCTTAAAATTGTATTTATTTCCAAGAGAGTTGCCAAAGCTGTTGTATATATTTCCTTACTCATGTATATATATATTATGTATATGCTACTACTACAATATCGAGTTTCAATATACATTTGTATTGAAAAATATAAACGAATTCCATAATAAGTCATAATGATATAGGTCTAACAGAAAACATGAATATCTCGATTTTGAATTGTATGATAAAACACTCATTGCAGGCCTTTTGTTTCCTTCAAAGTTTTCTTTATAAAAAGTTAGATAGGCTTAACTTTTAGTTGTTTTAGTAGTTAATTCTCAATGTATGATGTGGCATTTGAAGTAGCATTTTTGGTTATTTTGCATTATGTACTTACTGCATAGAAACTCACGGATGTGAATTAAATCTTTTATATCATAACATATGCCTATACCATTCTGATTTCATGATATATTACATAAATACAATGAATCAATTAACAACAACAAAACACCCCCCCCCCCTCCCCGAGAAGGAACACTTCTACTACACGTTTACAACTAGACAGGTTCAGGGCCGCGGAGTGTTTTTTTCTAAAATAAAGTGGGGGGAGGGGGCTAATTTGATTTCACTTGAATAGTAACAATTTCGAACCCTTTTTCGGGGATTTTCAGATTAAGATTCAAAATACATTTATTTCCTTCTCATAATCAAATAAATAAAATATGAAATGTATATTCACAGGAGGCGAGGGTCCCAACTAGCACATGGATTGTGGTGGGGTCGCCTTTACAATACATATGTACATACAATATCACGAAACAATTATAACATACACATCTATCTGTAATCTGTATAGACTGTTTACAGTTTAGACCTTTGTACATTAGTAGTAGGTTGTCTTATCAAAGGTATAATACACATCGTTTGTGAAGGTCGTTGATATGGTGATATCTTAATGGTTTCCTTCGCGCATTTATAATGGTCTAAGGGCCTATAGCCACACTTGCTACAGAAGACACGTACCAGACGCACACTCTCAGAAAAGTTTTTAGGTTGGTTAAAATATGAACCTACCAACTGTTGGTTAAAAAAAAAACCATCCCCATATGTTTTACATACAATTTTTTGTTAAACCAACAGTTGGTAGGTTCATATTTTAACTAACCTAATGATTTTGAACCAACATTTCTGAGAGTGCATAGCAAACCTTTTCAACTTGTTTTGTCTGTCAGTGTTTATCGCTCAGAATCAAACAAAAAAATTAAAGAAATCTATGCAAATGTATATTTATAAGGAATATGACGAAGCAGTATTACAGTCAAACAATTGTTTCTTATAAATCAGTTATATGTAAAACTCCAGTTTCGGGCCACTTATGATATTTGTGTGAGGTGTAGGCCTACCTATGCGAGATTCTAATCCATCAATTAGGACAATCAAAGCTGAGGGAATGAGCCCCCCCCCCCCATCTAATGGCAAAATAATATTGGAAGAGAAGACGACAAGAATGCATTGGGACGAAGAATATGATCTTGAGAAGAAGATGTCACGAACCCATTCAAGAACCTCCCTCGCTTTTCATCCTCCCAGTCAGGGGAGCGTTTCATCAAGTGTTTTGTCAGTGATTTTAACCGACAACTGTTATAAGCTACTGAAATCCTTGCATCTGATTGGCTGAGAGCAAATTTTTCGGTAAAAATCATTGACAAAACACTTGATAACGCTCCCCAGTGCTCTCCTTCTGTTGTAATACAATTGTATAAAGCACCTTTTCGTATAATGACTTGTATGAAGTTTCTTTTGACATGTAGTCTTGCAAAGCTCTGTTGTCCCATGAAGCTACAAACTTTGTAGCTTCATGGTTGTCCTTAACATCTTTATTGACTTCTTGTAATGTAAACTTGCCCCCCTGGGAAAGTATGTGAGTGTGTGGGGTGTGTATGTGTGAGGGTGTGTGAGGGTGTGTGTGTGTGGGTGTGTGTGTGTGTGTGTGTGTGTGGGCCTGTTTAGCAGTATGTCCGAGGACATTTTCGGACAGAGAACAAAAAAAAAATCATGACAACAATGGTCCTCGGAAGCCGGACAATAGTCCTCGAACGTCGAACAATGAATTTGTGCTTTATTCCGTCGACTGTCCGAGGACGAGGAACAATAGAGGAACAATAGTTGTCCTCGGAAGTAAAGCCATGTAAAGCTGTGTGTGTATGTGTGTGTGTATGGGTACATATGCGGTGCCTGTTTTGTAGTTTTAAGAAGCTATTAAATCTATATACTGTTGCTCTTACTCTGTTAATTTTTGAAGAAATAACAATAAAAACAGAAAAAAAGTTTCTTTTCACATAAATGTAAATTGTGTTAATGTATATAGCTTTCATGACAATATTTGAATAAAAGCAAATACAACTGTATTGTATATTCCAGTTTAACAATAGAAACATTGAGTACAATGATATCTCATTTTTTGTTTCTCCGAATTATTTACATTTCTAAGTAAAGCATTTAAAGGGAACGTCCACCCTGATATCAACTGAAAAAATCATAAAATTCCATTTTCTCTCTATTTTTTTTTCATACACGCACCCTATAGATATAATCATTTCACGTATTTTTTGTGTACGGAGCAAATGGGAGAGGAGCTCACGGAGTTACCAATTTGTATTTGATTGATTACAACTTCAAAAAAGTCATAAGTTTCTTATTTTTCTTATCGGATTTTGGTCAAAGTATCATCGATCTGTTTGTTTAATGTTTCTGCTTCTGTTAAAACCAAGATAATATCGGGGTGGACGTTCCCTTTAAGTGATTGAATCGCTCATAATCCAACTCTGAATCATATTTGCAAAACATAGGCTATTGGAGCGACTTAGCCAAATGGAATAAAAAATTTATCTCGTAGATATTTCTTCGTCACTATAGTCGCTTTTGAAAACGCGCTTGGGTAAAACAAAAATAAATAGCAAAAATGCCGACAATGTCATTTAAACTGATTTCTCCAACACCTTGGATGTATTTTCGTAACAGTCCCATAATGTTAAAGAGTACTTTAACTATAATCATCAGTGATGTTCTCTGTAATTCGAAAATCGTGGTATGTCTGGGCAGGGGCGGATCCAGGATCTTAAATGACGGAGGGGGCACACAAATGCAGGTTTGTCAACTTTTGGAAAAGGGAGACCCGTATTTTTTTTGTCTCGCCAGCGCTCGAAAACTCGAAAACGGCGACGAACATTTTTTTTTCGCCAGACCTCCAAAATTCGCTCGGGTGGGGGGTCCAGTTGCTCTCCGTAATTCTCTGACAAGCAAAAAAAAAAAAAAGGTTTTCATTCTAAAAGGGGGGACACAACACACACACACACATCCTCACACAGGGTGTCTAAACATGTTTATGCTTTTTCTCTTTACCTGTCCAAGTTACAACTTTAGCATCATGCTTTGCCGTTTTGTAGCATGAATTGAATATTGAGCGAGCGAGCGAAGCGAGCGAGCAACTTCGAAAATTCAAAATTTGTGAGGTCGTAATTACATTGTAATATAAAAAACGGAGAAACACAATTCTGATGGGGTTTCATTTGCAAAATTTCACAATGAAAATGTACTTAATAAGCTATACTTTTAATACGAGCGAGCCTAGAGAGTGAGCATTTGGGAATATTGGCTCTGAGTCACTTTGGCTTTAGCCCGGCGCACACTATACGACCCGACTGCGACCCGATTTTCGAACAAATTGCAGTTTGCATTAAATGTGATAGTTAAAAAAAGTGAATTTATCTCATTTGAAGTTCGGAATAATGATACGAATACTAATATCGAAATTTTGGTTAACTGCGATTCTGCTGGTTAGAGTAAAGGTCAAATCGGCTTCGAATCTTATTCGATCGCAAGATTGGTATGACGTCACTACGATTTGGAATTGATTTCGCTTTTATTCCTACACGGGGGCTCGCAGTAGCCCGGAATTTCGATATTAATACTCATACTACTATTCGGAACTTTGATCACGAAGATTTTACATGTTTGAAGGTTCATATCAAATGTTATAACAACTTTTCCCAAAATCGCATCGTAGTCAGATCGTGCAGTGTGCGCCGGGCTTTAGGGGCACATGTTATGGAAAAGGGAAACGTGGTACTTATCATGGGGAAAAGGAACTTATTAGAAAAATAATTGAATGTGTAGAAAAGGTAGATCAGGCAGTTATCAGAGGTGAAAAGGGGCACTAATAACACATGAAAAGGGGCATTTATAAGAACGGAAAAATGTTCTTATAAAATAGAAAAATTAAATCAGTGCCTATGTATTACAAAGAAGAACAATGACTTGTTACATTAAAAGGGACAAAAGGGATAAATGCTCTTGTTGAAATAGGAACATTTATGAAAGGTGAGGTGAGGGATGAAGTGTAATTATCAAAATGGGCACTTATAAGAATATAGAACGGGAACTTATTCGAAAGAAAATGGGGTTACTGAAGTTAAAGGGAAAAGTAGGGGCACTGTGCCCACATGCAACCCCCGGAGCGGTGCTTCTGACCGGGTGTAGGGTCTACATGTTATTTATGATTGTCATTTCAGCATCCTTCTATGTATAGTTGGGTGATGATGACACAAGTCATTATACTCGATAAATACGGGGGGGGGGGGGGGGGGGATGTATTCCTTCTTTCCACACCACATTCGATTCCTGTGCCTATATTTTCATTTCAATTTGAAAATTGTTAGTATTACTAATAACATGGGTGTGGCAAAATTGCATTATAAAGGAAAGTTACCGACTGAACCCTCTACATCGAGAAAAATTACATGTACTTTTAATCTAAATTATTTTTCTGTATTATGGTTTTTACAAAAAGCACCTCAAAATATATTGGGTGTGGTAACAGAGGCTATCCCCCACTTCATTTTTAAATATATATACCTTCATATATCCCTCCCAGATCACAAATGTTATATAATCAGATAATTTGAAGTAGATAGTTTTCACTTTCTATAGTAGTGTAAAAATATATCGGGAAAAATCAGAATCAACGACAGAATTGTAGATAAATATTAATAACTGCATATAAATCTACAATATTGTACATAAACAAATAACATCTATATTGAAATAAAGAATATAGAAATTTGAATAATATTAATAAATATAATATATCAAGTATATATATTTATCTACAACATATAATAGAAATGTATATTTTCCACCATTTGTTTTTGTGGGGGTGAAACCTGGGGGGGGGGGATGTTTGTATACACCATCCCCCACCTGAAAAGTTGGGGGATGCATACCCCCATCCCCTATCTACGCCCTGTTTATAAGAAACAGTCATTGGCCCGTATTCTGAACTCCGGTTTAACTTAAACCATGGTCTAAATGTGTGGTTTAACTATGGGTAGCTAAGTGTGACACAAAACTTTAACAGTAGATATTCAATTTATCAGCATTTTTGGTACTCAAACTTTTAACAAATTTCTGGGAATGATAGTAGAATAGTTTTCTTGACCATTAAAGCATGGGACCAGAATCCAGTAAACATAAGGAAAATACAATGTGAACAGATTTTTGACATTTTTGGCTACCCATAGTTAAACCACACATTTAGACCATGGTTTAAGTTAACCGGAGTTCAGAATACGGGCCATTGTGTTTAATATTATTAAAATCCTGTTTATTATACTTTCCAATGACATAATGATGTTAAAATGTTATCCTGAATGGCCTATAAAGAAAGAATATATATAGGAGACTAATTAACTGAATTATAATATGGGATCTTATATTTTCAAAACCACAACAATAATGATAATAATAAGAAGAAGAAGACGGAAGAATAATAATCATCATCATCATCATCATCATCATCACCATAATCATAATCATGAATACATATTCATATTTATGTACAATATATCATTATTTTTTTTTTAACTTTTCGATCGTCAAGCCGGGGGGGGGGGGGTGATTGTACACACCATCCCCCACCTGAAATTCTGGGGGGATGCATCCCCCATCCCCCGCTATCTACGCCCCTGATTGAATGCATGTTTAAAGGTGGAAATAACGTTCTGACTGACACTAAATGAAATATGTAGCCCTTTCTTCTTCTTCTTCATCTTCTTTTTTTTTTGGGGGGGGGGGGCACTCTGAAACAAATTCGCCGCCTTTTGCCTACGTGAGTTACGCAGATACAAGATACATCTATATTGAATATACATGTATATATTGTTGGTGCGTTTATATATCTCAATTGAAAACAGTAATGGAACGCTGTTTCACGGTACCCTGTTTATATAGTACCTCTTTTCTTAACGCAAAACCATGTTTTGAAAAGCATAATTTTTTGGTCAGATCATGCTCAGGGGACGCGCGCTATTGGTTAATCTACCAATGAGATAGCGCGTTAAATACTTACGCATGACTTTAAGTCAAACTTAACTCTTTGTGAAACACCCCCGGGATTTATTTTGTCAAAGATAGAGGGTTAGGGTTAGGGTTGCAATCAGGTTTTAGGTTGTTTGTTCAAGGGTTGAAGTTAAGAAGTTGGTTAGTGTAGGATATTGATCGCAGAGATATTGCGGAGCGTATGTGTTGTTCAACCCATATAGGTACAACCAACCCCATATGCACACGCCTATATGACACACCTACCCACATAAACTTTTTTTCCTTTTAATAATTTTTATTCCTTGATTCAAATTTTCAAAATGAATATTACAAATTAAGCATTAATTACACAATATGATTCAACGTGGCAATAAACAAAATACAAATGATATAATTCCATAACATGCCATCCATAAATAAACAACCATAGTACAATTCAACTGAGCAAGGTATAGATTAAAATTTGATAGGTGCAGAATTAAAGTACATGTATAAGGGGCAATCAATGAATATAATTCTTTCAAACTGTTTTTAATATTATCGCGTATGTCCTCCTTCCGTCCAATATTCAAAATAATTCAATTTTTCAGATGTAGACTCAACTTATTTCGAGCTATTGGTTTTTCCGTTCATCATTTTACTTTCTAAAAGTGCATTATAGATATCTTTTTTTGTTGGGGCGTTTTCTTTTTTGATCTCGCATTGTATAATTAAGTGGTTAATGAACATATTTTTTTCTGATTTTCCATCTAACCCAACAGAAATTAGCTCCCATTTTAAAGTATTTAAGTGCATCAATTTAATTGTTCCCCTATTTCTTGCCACAATTTTTAAACAAATTGACACTTCATAAACAAGTGATGGTATACCTCAATTTCTTTTCCACAGAATGAACATAAGTTAGATGATAAAAAGCCAAATTGATACAGTTCGTCATTACAATATTAGTAGGATACTATTTTTATAATAATTTTAAATGAAATTCACGTAATTTACCATCTAAAGTGTATGATCTCGGGGTCAAAAAGCAAGTCGCAATTCCAGATTTATTATTCAAAATGTGTTATTTCCACGTGTCTAATCGCAAAGGTTTCCTTTCTATTGCCTATAAAGATTTTATAACATAATTTAGAAGTCAGTCCTTCGTATAATATTAATTTATCGCCTCCGAATAGTCGATCGTGTCATTTATCTCTTCGTCTTTTTCCCTTTTCTCTTTCAAATGCTGAATAAATGTTACTGATATAGCATAAATCGTTGGCATCAAGACCTTTTTGTAGAAAATAGCTAACGCGTCTTCATTGGCCTTCTTGATCTACAACATGCTTTCTGTGATATATAATGTTTTCCGGCCAAAACGGATTAAAGTCTTATTAAAAATAATTTGATTTCCTACGTTACTAGTGATAATTCTGTTCTCTCTGAAGTCATGCCAAATATCAATATTAATATTATCTAAGTACAATGGAGGCGCCTGAATATGAATATTTTTCATATCACAATCACATAAAAATATAAATCTTCCTCCAAGTAACTCGAATATAGTGAAAATGTTTTTTCTATTTCATATTACTGTCTATATGAATTGGTCTCTTTATAATCCACATTATTCTTTGTGCCTTAATCATATCTCTAAATTTCATCATTTTCAAACCTCCTAAAGGATATTTCTTTTAATCTTATCATGTCCTCTCCATATGAAATCAAACATACATCCAAGCGCGCGCACGCTCGCACACATACACACACACCCTCACGCACGCACACGCATCTATGTTTTCTATTGTTCGAATTTCAACCGCTAACTCCACTATTGAATTCGTAACTTTACGAACAGCTTTATGAAACACCCCCTGGGGGTGTTTCATAAAGCTATTCGTAAGTTACCCACGACTTTACGCACCACTGGTGATCAGTTCTTGTACTAAATGGTTGAGAATCTGATTAGTATAGCACCCAAGAACATGTTCCAGTCGTTCGTAAAGTCATTCGTAAATTTACGAACAGCTTTATGAAACACCCCCCCCCCCCCCCCCCCGGTGTGTTTCAGCTCCCTTGTGTACTGACCAATGCTCACCAGGCCCTGGTCACCCTTCAACCATGCGATGATAACCTAATCATCCTTGCACACAGCAGGATGTGCGAACTCATTATCTTTAAAGATACTGTGAATTGTGGCGCCAGATGCATCATCGATCATGCGCATCGTCTGGATACCACTCCTAACGACCACCTCCTTTCTCGAAGACCTCGATTTCATTGCAAATATCGGCCATGGTTGCCGCCGTCGCATAATTCTCTCTGAATCGTATTCGTTTGAACATAACTCGCTAAAATATGGTCGTTTTTGTCTATGGTGAGACCTCCACATCGACATCCTATTTCGGTCTTCTCAAACGCTGCATTAAGCTTTTCCCAGTACGGAATGTACAAGGGAATGTTATTATTACAATCAAGTATGACGTATTTACCATTGTTCAAGATCGGCAATCCACGAACCTTCACATTTTTCAGACATCTTCCTTGTAATCGACCATAAGCGAAGTATGAAACAGCCCCTCCATTCCAACACCCGATAGCCATCGTATTGCTTGGTAATAATGCCAGTACATCCATGCTTTCCGTGGTAGGCAGCGGCTTTGCTGCTTGCAGAACCCATTTGGACTCCCCTCTCCTCAGTTGGCCTAACTTGAGTCCATCTGACCCTTGGATCCTCGTAAAGTGAAGTTGTTCACCCTCCTTAACAATCCTCTTCGGTTGTTCCTCATCAAGCATGACCTGGCTCAGAAGCTTTTCAAGTTTCTGACACATTGTGTCGTGTGCCTTCAAAGCTTCTGTCTGTAAAGGAACCGAAAGACCCTTTTCAACCAACTTACAGGTCGCATTTACTTAGACGATCTCTGTTCGACCTATCTCTTCCATGTCCCTCAGTCGAATATCCAGTTCTTTTATCTCTTGTGCAACTGAACCTTTCAGCGCCTCTTTTCTTTCGACCAAGTTTCTAACTGCTCCCTCAAAAGCCTCATTGATGGCATCAGTACATGAGTCGACTTCGTACATTTCTCACCTGTCCACGTTGGTCCATAACGAATGCGACGTACCTATTGATGTCACAATTCTTGGCTTCTGCCAGGGACGTTAGATAATGGATGGTTTTCTTCTGCTCGGCTTCATGCACGGAAGCTTGCAGAAACTTGCTCTAACATGCCGCACCTGAAGCAAACGTACTTGGAACAGTCGACGCAAAAGCATTCTTCATCCTCATTACGATGTTTCTGACATCTGCTCCGTCTACTCAAGGCAGTCTTGCCCAACAAAACATCACTGGCATCCACAATGGTTTGATCTGAAAACCTGGCACATTTGGAGTGGACTTTCTGACACGATTCACAGAGATAGTCGCCACAATCTTTGCAAAAGGCCACTGCTAATCAAATGTACCTTCTTCTGGATTGCAATTAGCACAAACATGACGACGAGTCTCCACGTCTTCTACCAGAGATCTGACTGTCATGTTTGTTTGCAGCCTACTTACGTCTTCTTCAGGAACCGAAGTCTCTTCTCTGCACACGGGACACGGCAGCTTTTGTTTGTCCGGACGGGACTCGAGGAGGATCGCAAGACAACCCTTGCAGAAAGTGTAGGAGCAAGTCAGGATCTTGGGATCCTTGAAGAAGCTCAGGCAGACAGGACATTCCAGGTTCTGATGGACAACCTGCTTGAAAGCAGTAGCCATCTTCGGGTTCTATGATTCAAGTACACATAATAGACAATTTTAGAATTAAAAAAAAGTACATCACGCATTAGAAGCATGAATACATGTACACTTACGTGCATCCTTTTGCCACATTTCATATTAAATCACCATGGTTACTAAACATTTTACAGACATGTATTACTCAATCTTGGTTTATAACTTTATATAGTACTAATCATTAACCCGGTCACTGGATTCATTCACGCACTCAATATGTACACTATCTCCACTCACTGGGAGTATTGCTACCATAATTATGGTCACCATGAGGACATTATAATTAATTTAATCATAATGGCTTTCGGCATCCTTTATCAGTCACTCATTTCCTCATGGTTACACCACATATGCCGTGGAAACGCCAGTTCAGAATTTGAAGCTCGATAGGCTTAAACATGTGAGAATTTTCTTGTATGACTTTTCATTTTTCTTTTTTTTTTTGGTATTTTTAGAAAGAAAAGTAGGTTAACTCAAATATCTATGAATATTGTAGCAAGAAAAAAGGTGTGTTATTTTACGTATTGTTTTTTGTATGTTTACGAATCCACATGTACGTTATCCATTCAGTAATTGGCACTGCAATAGGGCTAAACTATTGTACCTACAATTGAGATAAGTCTGAAGGGAGGAGGGGGTGATGACAAACGCTAAATGCATTAATTGGAATAAAACACAACCATAATCAGATACTATTGCAACCTCCTCCGGGCTCTTAACGCCCCTATTGCATATAGTTACTCGGGAACTAAAGGTGTTCATGAATGACTAATAATGCGCAGAATATGAGGTAGATAAACTAGTCCACTAAAAATTAGGGGAATACATAAACACAACATGCACAGCACCCCCTCCCCCTCCCCTCGATCCTCCCCCGTCTTTCTCTCTCTCTGTCTCCATGAGTCCGCTCCAATAATCCTCGCAACAGACATTTATTCCGGTGTTAAAAGTAATTATGTTTTCTGTTGCACACGAAAGGGAGACACAAGGGAACAGAACTGCCGAAAGAGTCATAGGAGAAGTCTACTCCCCTATTGGTTTGGTATCTATTTATTAAAAAAAAATATTTAAAGATATTTCCAGGAAAATTTCATATCTTTGGTTGGTTAGCTTAGGTCTCATCTATCAAATGACACCAAAATATCCCATCATATTTTACGCTTGAGTGAGCAAATGCCACTTTTGTGAAATGGTGCAAAATCCATTCTTGACAAATGTTTGTTTTTGTTCTGGCTGGTATCAGCCAAGTTGAGAGTCATAAAAAGACTTATAAATTGTATATTCTGATCATTAAAAGATGATTTATGAAAGAACAGAATTTGTTCAATGTATGTCCTGATATATCCCATCAAAACTTTATGGTTGAGTAAGCAAGCCAGATGAAATGAAAAGACTCACCAAAAGTAACTTTTTGAAACACTCAGCAAAGTAGTCAATTGCTCACTCAAGCATAAAATGTTGATGGGATGTGTAAGGATATACATTGAACTTAGTCTGTTATTTCATAAATTGTCTTTTATTGATCAGAATACGGACATTTCTAAGCCTTAACATGACTCTCAGTTAGGCTGATACCAGCCAGAGCCAATATCAATTCTTGCCAATACTGAAATTTGCACCCTTTCACAAAATTGGTATTTGCTCACTCAAGCGTAAAATATGCTGAGATATTTGGGTGTCATTTGATAGAAGAGACCCTACGTTACGCACAATTGTGTGAAAATTTCCGAAACATATCTTGAAACATTTATTTGGGGAGAATTTTTCCAAGTGTTAACTATTTCTGGGACGCACTGTATAGTTCGCACTCATTTCTTTTTAACTCCATGTAGCTGAATATTTGGATGTGCTTTTCCAGAATTGTTACTTGCAGAAGAGCTCCCAGTCTCCGATTCAAAGAAAATGTTAAAACCTCATGGTATTCATATGCATTAGAATTTTCATGCTGATGCTACAGCATGTCTGACACAGCAACTCCTATGTAGGCATTATATGGTCTATTAGATGGTCATCTCTGGCAAAGCTACATATTGTAGGCCTACCACTGTCTCTTTTTAGCTCACTAATGATTGACAGAAGATGACATTGCAGGAATGAGATCTTGGGAAATTTGGGGGTGGAGCTTAGCATGTTTGAGAAAATGATTTTAAAAATATTTTTAAAAATTATGAAACATATTTAGGTGTTTGAATAAAAAAATATAAGTAGTATGCGCATCCCTGCATGCACATCAAGAGGAATCAACTTGCATTTGGGTTGCAGGGGACTTTTAAAAAAGTGGTGAGATATTCATGTGGACGATTTATTGCATGATTATGATCATCGTGTGGAACAATTCATTTCATTTAATTTCATTCATTTATTTTTCCACTTTCAACCTTCATATTTACAATGATAATGCAGTTGACATATTTACATGGTCACAAGTATAGCTCACATTGAACAATACAATCGTAAACGACACTAAAAATTGAAAGGGAAGGAGGGATCTTCTTTCATTTGTTTCAATTCCTTTTTTAATCAGCATATCACGGGAGAAGGTTTCAAATTATTAAATTGGTACGAAATGAAAATTAGATGAAAAAATATAAATAATAAAGACCTATTCCTACAGTGAAAATGGATGTTTGAAAAAAGAAAAGGAAATGAAAACAAGTTTTAAAATAAAGGTCTATTAATTATATTCTTTAAATTGGCACTGCGTATAATAACGAAATCTATCGAGTGATACATTGCGTCTTACTTTCAAATTTCCCTTCGGCATCACCGGGCGCAGAAAATACAGACGAAATGGCGTCTAAATTAATAATTTTATTGTCTGGAGTCCTAGGCATGTTCTTCTTGTATGCAGGTGTTTGTAAGCTGTATCCAATGCTGGATCAAGACCTCCATTTATCCATGGTAATGATTATATTTGTACTTGAAATTTAATCATGTCCCATGCGTTGAAATTAATGTGTGTTACTGTCATGACTGTCACCTGACTGTAGTGTTAGATGGGGAGCCGTAACTCATGGGCCCTTGCCTAGCCAGGATTGGCTTCGTGAATGTAAAAAAAAAAAAAATTGGCTATACGTGTTCTACATCACGAAGCCAGGCGTTCTTACCCAGCAATCTAATTGCGCACGGGTTAGCACCACTCACGGGTACATTACTGTAAAATAGTTGGTATTTTCTGTCGCATGTAAAGGTATGGGGGGAAAATAAGATAAATATTTTAAATACTTGCTTTCAAATTCAGCCCTTAAAAGTCTCACTCCTACCTCAAATGGCAGTTAGGAACAACTTTTGATATTTACAGCAAAATCCAAAGTCAAAATCTTGTCCAAAACCGGAGAAATCCCCGCCGATTTGTTTCGCGATCGCGTGTTGTTTACAAACTGCCGATGTCTTAGACTAAAATCGGCCAATATAATTTTTGTCCACGAAGAAACTCGGGATCGCAAGGGCACATCGATCTTTACGATCGCGCACACAGAAAATCGGAACTTTTCCGTGTACGCCATAGGGACCGAATTTTTGAGGACAAAACTCTTTTGGGGAGATGTCAGCGCCCGCGGCGACCAGGAAATGTACACAATGACTCCGATAGCTCGTTTCGCGAGAATCAACAGTAAATTACGGATTTCATTTTTGGAAATATCTTTTCCAACATCGGTGAGTTGAATTTATTGTATTTCTTGGATATTTTGTGGTCGGTTTTTGTAAATTAAATGCCGATTTTGAGTGAATGTTTGTGACTTTTGTGCAGTGGTGTTTCAAAAAGTTGAGGTGTATGACTGCCTACATTATACACACGCAGTATAGGAATGTAGCTATGAGTGGTTAGCACTATAGCAGGACTGGAAAATGCCCTGATTCACATCAGCAAGCAATGGTCATATTCACTCACGGGTACATTACTGTAAAATAGTTGGTATTTTCTGTCGCATGTACTAAAGGTATGGGGGAAAAATAAGATAAATATTTTAAATACTTGCTTTCAAATTCAGCCCTTAAAAATCTCACTCCTACCTCAAATGGCCGTTAGGAAGAACTTTTGATATTTACAGCAAAATCCAAAGTCAAAATCTTGTCCAAAACCGGAGAAATCCCCGCCGATTTGTTTCGCGATCGCGTGTTGTTTACAAACTGCCGATGTCTTAGACTAAAATCGGCCAATATAATTTTTGTCCACGAAGAAACTCGGGATCGCAAGGGCACATCGATCTTTACGATCGCGCACACAGAAAATCGGAACTTTTCCGTGTACGCCATAGGGACCGAATTTTTGAGGACAAAACTCTTTTGGGGAGATGTCAGCGCCCGCGGCGACCAGGAAATGTACACAATGACTCCGATAGCTCGTTTCGCGAGAATCAACAGTAAATTACGGATTTCATTTTTGTAAATATCTTTTCCAACATTGGTGAGTTGAATTTATTGTATTTCTTGGATATTTTGGGGTCGGTTTTTGAAAATTAAATGCCGATTTTGAGTGAATATTGGTGACTTTTGTGCAGTGGTGTTTTAAAAAGATGAGGTGTATGACTGCCTACATTATACACACGAAGTATAGGAATGTAGCTATGAGTGGTCATATTGACCATTAGGATCATATACATGTGTGTATACTGGGTATTGGGGATACAGATGTAATTTTGTTTGAAATGGAGGTTTTTGTGGGCAAACTGATACTTAAGTATCATTCTTTAGATTTTAAGTTATCAGTTCGTTAAGATACAAAATGTAGAAAGTTATAAAAACTTACATTTACAGCCTTGTTTTTCGTACTTGTTACCCACACCTCCATACGGATGACGACTGCTCTCAATATGTTGCGCACTAGTGAGGCCGCTCTACATGGTTACGCACCATAGATACGTACGCAGAATGTTACGCACACAAGCTATTCTACGAAGACCTGGAAGGGCCAAACTGACGACGTAAAAAAATAAAAAATATTACGTACGTACGTAGTAATTATTACGTACGTACGTAATATTTTTTATTTTTTTACGTCGTCAGTTTGGCCCTTTCAGGTCTTCGTAGGAGATCGACGAACTGATCGCGCCGGTACCACTACGAGCGCTGAGGGCTCCCTTCATCATAATCGTGAAAAATACAAAGTGGATGCTGACGGGACAGTCTCGATAGGAGTTATCGACAAAAAGTACCCAAAATTTCAGGAAACCCTCTTCAAAGGTCACAAAACAAACTGGTAAGTTTTAATCATCTATTATTCAACATAAGTATTTAGATTTAAGTAAACTGCAATATATGAGTTTCACTTAAATATAGCCAAAAATGCACAGTGATGCAGTTTAGGTATGGGATGTGTGTTGGCTGCGTTACTACACAGTCGGCAATGGCGTGTACCTATGAGTGCCCTGATTGCTGAAATAACACTTTTCTCACTCAGACTCATAGGTACACGCCACTCATACTAGGTACACGCCATTGCCGACTGTGTAGTAACGCAGCCAACACACATCCCATACCTTAAACTGCATCACTGTGCATTTTTGGCTATATTTAATTAAAACTCATATATTGCAGTTTACTTACATCCAAATACTTATGTTGAATAATAGATGATTAAAACTTACCAGTTTGTTTTGTGACCTTTGAATAGGGTTTCCTGAAATTTTGGGTCCTTTTTGTCGATAACTCCTATCGAGACTGTCCCGTCAGCATCCACTTTGTATTTTTCACGTTTATGATGAAGGGAGCCCTCAGCGTTCGTAGTGGTACCGGCGCGATCAGTTCGTCGATCTCCTACGAAGACCTGAAAGGGCCAAACTGACGACGTAAAAAAATAAAAAATATTACGTACGTACGTAATAATTACTACGTACGTACGTAATATTTTTTATTTTTTTACGTCGTCAGTTTGGCCCTTTCAGATCTTCAATGGCAATGGCGTGTACCTAGTATGAGTGGCGTGTACCTATGAGTCTGAGTGAGAAAAGTGTTATTTCAGCAATCAGGGCACTCATAGGTACACGCCATTGCCGACTGTGTAGTAACGCAGCCAACACACATCCCATACCTAAACTGCATCACTGTGCATTTTTGGCTATATTTAAGTGAAACTCATATATTGCAGTTTACTTAAATCTAAATACTTATGTTGAATAATAGATGATTAAAACTTACCAGTTTGTTTTGTGACCTTTGAAGAGGGTTTCCTGAAATTTTGGGTACTTTTTGTCGATAACTCCTATCGAGACTGTCCCGTCAGCATCCATTTTGTATTTTTCACGATTATGATGAAGGGAGCCCTCAGCGCTCGTAGTGGTACCGGCGCGATCGGTTCGTTGATCTCCTACGAAGACCTGGAAGGGCCAAACTGACGACGTAAAAAAATAAAAAATATTACGTACGTACGTAATATTTTTTATTTTTTTACGTCGTCAGTTTGGCCCTTCCAGGTCTTCGTAGAATAGCTTGTGTGCGTAACATTCTGCGTACGTATCTACGGTGCGTAACCATGTAGAGCGGCCTCACTAGTGCGCAACATATTGAGAGCAGTCGTCATCCGTATGGAGGTGTGGGTAACAAGTACGAAAAACAAGGCTGTAAATGTAAGTTTTTATAACTTTCTACATTTTGTATCTTAACGAACTGATAACTTAAAATCTAAAGAATGATACTTAAGTATCAGTTTGCCCACAAAAACCTCCATTTCAAACAAAATTACATCTGTATCCCCAATACCCAGTATATACACATGTATATGATCCTAATGGTCAATATGACCATTGCTTGCTGATGTGGCACACGCCATTGCCGACACACCACGAATACTAGTGGTCATATTGACCACTACGAATACAACATGCAAAAATAGTTCGTATTTTCTGTCGCGTGTACTAAAGGTATGGGGGGAAAATAAGATAAATATTTTAAATACTTGCTTTCAACTTCAGCCCTTAAAAATCTCACTCCTACCACATTCTCGCGAAACGAGCTATCGGAGTCAATGTGTACATTTCCTGGGCGCCGCGGGCGCTGACATCTCCCCAAAAGAGTTTTGTCCTTAAAAATTCGGTCCCTGTGGCATACACGGAAAAGTCCCGATTTTCGGTGTGCGCGATCGTAAAGATCGATGTGCGCTTGCGATCCCAAGTTTTTTCGTGGACAAAAATTTTATTGGCCGATTTTAGTCTACGACATCGGCAGTATGTAAACAACGCGCGATCGCGAAACAAATCGGTGCAAGGATTCGGTGCTTTAACGGCGAGGAGCAATAATTGAAAAGTCTTTGGGAGAGAACGGCCACCCGTCGTTGTAATATCGACCTTGTCCGTATAGCTTGTGTGCGTAACATTCTGTGTACGTATCTATGGTGCGTAACCATATAGAGCGGCCTCACTAGTGCGCAACATATTGAGAGCAGTCGTCATACGTATGGATGTCTCTGTAACAACTACGAAAAAGAAGGCTGTAAATGTAAGTTTTTATAACTTTCTACATTTTGTATCTTAACGAACTTATAAAGTAATATATATAGAATGAAACCTAAGTATCAGTTTGCCCACAAAAACCTCCATTTGAAACAAAATTACGTCTGTATCCCCAATACCCAGTATACACACATGTATATTTCCTAATGGTCAATATGACCATTGCTTGCTGATGTGACTTTTCTGATAACTCCCGCGACCGACAGCTCCTTCTCACCACAGCGTTTCCTCCTAGGAAAACGTTTACTTTAGTCTTTAGAATTAGAATGTCTTTTTGATCGTACGTATTTTTACCAAAAAATCCAAAAAAGATCATAAGAAATTTGCGAGAACTCACAAGTGATTGTGTGTATCCATGCCTCCTCTTGTCATGCAGATATGGCATGACAATGGATACACACAAACACTGGTGAGTTCTCAGAAATTTCTTATGATCTTTTTTGGATTTTTTGGTAAAAATACGTACGATCAAAAAGACATTCTAATTCTAAACGTTTTCCTAGGAGGAAACGCTGTGGTGAAGGAGCTGTCGGTCGCGGGAGTTATCAGAAAAGTGTTATTTCAGGGCATTTCCCTGTCCTGCTAACCCATGCGCAATTAGATTGCTGGGTAAGAACGCCTGGCTTCGTGATGTAGAAGGCGTATAGCCAATTTTTTTTTTTTTACATTCACGAAGCCAATCCTGGCTACCCTTGCCTACGGTGGGACTGTGTCCAACATTCACTGTTGGGCCAAAGTCGTTATTATGCCCAGCCACCATTAAATCCGCCTGACCAAGTGAATATTTAGTCAAGTTTCTTGTGTTTTTATTATTGAAATTCTGATCATTTTCAACGGAATAAACGCTATTGTTATAATGTTAATTCATAACTAAAAAATATCAGTCAAGAAGAGCGGGATTCGAACCAGCAACATTGTAGAACATGCAGTGTAGATTAAGGATACTTCGACCATGCAGATTTCTTTACCACTAGACCACGAGCAGTTGACGGTACAGTTCGTTGCTCTTATTATCTTAAGGCTTTATACATGTACCTCCACTCTATAGAAATTCAATACCTCTTTTCTGCTCACTGTTTTTTCGATATCCTAGGTAGGATTTTTGCCAATTTGAGGATTACTGGGCATATTAGCTATTATAGCCCACTGTTGCAGCAGTCCAAAACAGACATGTTAGATTCTAATTATATTGAGGAATGAGTTGAATTTACTCACTGCAATACTCAAAGTTTTGGAGCAATGGAAGAATCCTCCTTATTCGCTTGTTGCTTGTTATAATATTTGTAATAAAATTAAAAGTTGTAAAGCTGTATGTTATTCCCTGACATGTAATCTAAAATGTACAAAAGGTATTTTGTACGGCTTTTTCTCGCTCCTTGCCTTTACGGTAGCGATAACTGGTTCCCTCTACCACATGTCTTCAGAATCAAAATGGTGCATGCGCAATGGCCGATGAGTCGTAGCCAATCGAGAGAGCTAGTTGTGACACATACATGCAGTCAGACCGCAGGTCGTATGCAAATGAGCAAAAAGGGCTGATTTTATTTCCAGTGTCTGAAATGGCACGCTCTCCTTGCAACCGGTGGGCTGTTTTGCATGGTCATATTCAAAGTTCATTAACTCAAGAAATATTAATGCTATGCTCATCAAACTTTCTGGAAAGATAAATGGATAGTTTATCAACACAGAGATACCTTGTTTAAGTTATACTTCAAAGAATAAGTAGTTGAAAATAAGTGATAAAAAAGTGAAACGAAACACTTTTCTTTATAAGATTTCAAGTCCATAAAAGACATATAAAAAGTATATGAGCCACTATTAAAACGCATATGTATGGAAGCGTTGAAGTTTCATCTTTTACATTGTCATATTCAAAACTGCTATACATTTATGACAGGGTCAGGATCCAGCAATATTCAACCCAAGTACATAATATATCCTTGAAATTAGTCAAGACCATAGAATCCTAGCACTGTGATTGGCTGACAAGGCCACCCTGCAAGATTAGGGCGCGATATTTGAAACCACATGCCAGCTGTTGGGTGAACTCTTGACCTCTTGTGCAAACATGTTGATCTATTTTGGGAAAGGGTTTGTGAAGTAACCAATCAGAGTGCTGGAATCAACTGTTTGAAGGACACAATGTGTACTTTGGTTACATTTTGCTGGATCCTGACCCTGTCATATAGTGTACATTCATATTATTTCAATATTTGTAAAGTATAGACATTGCCCTTCACACTCATGTCAAATTCAACCTGGCTCATAATGAAACTATGTGAGTTTTTTACAGGTTTACTGTTCGTTTCGTTTCCATTTTTTGGTCATAAAATAACATTATTTTTCACCAATTTTGTCATATTTTTCATAGACAAATAGAATATGTCATGAATCTCTAATTCCTCCACTTTTATTTGATGTGTAAATCATGACAATCGGGAAATGTTAACTAGTCCATTCAATCATTTGGAAATGGGATGTTCCTGGGGATTCCTGCTCATTATGTATTCAGAGACTGACCAAGTCAAGCAAAACTGGAGAGCACTTTTTGGGGACCTGCGGTTTGACTGCATGATACAAGTGCACGCTTGAAGGTCAATTTTGGAGCTCCAATCCTAATGCCTTTCGTGGCCCCATGAATTTGACCTGTTTAGTATTAAATATATGTGACTGAGTGTAGACTAATCCCCAATATATTCTCGATGCATATGCGTTCCTGTACTCTACATCAGTGAAGTCCAACACAAAAACCTGTGAGTTTTTTACCTTTTTATACTTAAATATGTTATTAAAAAATCATGGGAGGAAAACGGGGGGGGGGGGGCAATTTAGGGGACACTGAAAGAGTCTTCAAGAAGACGGGGGAAAAGTCCTATAAATGACATGGGGGAGATGATGGTATACATTGAAATCTGACAGTATAACATAATATATAATATAAGATAACCTTGTATGTTGAATGAGTGGGGAGCCTTATGTTTGCGCACCTTAGATTTTGGCCTGAAAATGAATAAGAATTTCTTTAATATACCTCTAAAGCTTAATTTCATATTATTCCTGATATTGTAACAAGTAAGTTTGCAAAAAATCTCATCAAAATTAGAGTATGAACAATGCCATTTTCACAAGAAACGGCAGGCGTGTTATTTCAATGTTGAAAAAGCAATAGTGTGCCCACTCACACTTATGCGAGGTTATTGGAGATAACCTCGCACTCTGTATCTTTGTACCGCAGGGAATTGCCTCCTATAGCAAGTATGTGATCTCTAGCACATACATGTATGCACTCGTATGTCTGAACCACTCAGCCCCACTTGAAACTATGCAGCTCCAACCTGCTGTAATATATCCAGCAAAAATACCAGATCAAAAGAGTGAAACTCAGAATATTACTTACCAGCAAGTTGTCTGTGAAAGTCCCTCTTGTTTGGTGACCAGCTAAACCACTGTCACTGATTCAGGGAATATGGAATTTTAAGCAATAAATTTTGTGTTCATTCTATTTTTCTGCTGAGACTAATTGATCCTTCTGTACTGGTGCCCTCTCTGTGTAAAAGAGGATATCTACATTTGTTTATTGTTATTATATAGTCATGTGTTTTCACCATGACTATATTGGTTTGGGAGGACAAGGTTATATAACCTTGTTCATTGGATAAGTGGCACATATGTGTGCTGGAAAGGAGCAAGATTACCAGCTAAAGACAGATTGAAAATTTCACGTTATCAAGATCATAAAGATTTTATTGAAGAATCTGGCATGAAATCATCCTAAAATGTAAAAGGAAGTATTTTCTCAAAATTTTGCTGATTATATTGGTGTTTTTACCTCTTCAACTTTAAGAGGTCTTGACCACTGCCAAAATTGACACAGGCCCACATAGTAATGGTTTCCTGAGTGTAGTGTGCCTATGTCTGCGCACTCATTCATTTTACACACAGCTCGGGAGTTTTGACATGAAAGACAACATTTTGATGCTTGGGAATAAAATGTCAGAAATAAGACCACTTTTCAATATTTTTTACTTGTTTTTTGCATGAATACATTGTACCTATTGCTATGATAAAGATGAAAAGTTTGTGTTCGTTGCATGTTTTGTTTTATCAGAAGATTATACTTAATTCTCATCTTATTTAATCTTTTTTACAGAACACAAAGTGTCTAGAATAATGTAAACTAAATCAGTTTTCAGATATGATTTTAAGAATTTAAGGGTCAACAAGAATTAGGTAATTGCTATATACATGTATTTCTCAATTCTTTCCATTTTCAGAAAAAGCACTTTGTGAACTATGCTCGAGTTGCCCCACTTCGGACCAACCTCAACATGAAATTCAAGGCCAGCCAGTACCGTTCTGCCGTAGGAAGCCTAGAGATTGTTGGTGGGTTCGGACTTCTCAGCATGACAGGACGGACAGCGCGACTCATCGGTTTTGTGATGCTCATTGCCGCTGAGCTCTTCATGATCCACTCATACCAAACCCTGGGTGATCCTCTTCAAAAGTACATGAGATTGGTTGCAGCAGCGGTTCTCCTGACAGCACAGATGATGTTTGAGAGGTGGTTTGCAGAAGGAAATAGTGGAGAGGAAACAGCTCCCTCGATGCCAGCAAAAAAGAAGGATAAGAAGAGCAGCAAGAGTAAAAGCACAGTAACAGAAGAAAGCAAAAAAGAGAGCTGATAGTATCATACTTCTTACATATCGTCTGTTGTGAGCCAGAAGGACATTAACTCATAATACTTTAAAAAAAACAGAGTCAGCCCCCTTCTGGCTTCCAGTAAAATTTCCATTTTAAATTGTGTAATCTTGTCATGGATTTGATTACTAATTAAGATAATCATAAAATGTCAACAACAAAAAAACAATTTGGTCTTTTATATGTGGAAGAGATTGTGCGACAGATGCTCCCGTGACAACCACTCCATAGTCAACTCTAACCCTTATTTCTAATTTGACACTTGACTAGAAAATCATTGTGTCTTGAGAGATAACCCAGGTTCTTACTGGTCGTTTTCAAATATAAGCGTGTCAGGAGCAGCTATAGTATAGGACCTATGATAGTCTTATGGTACAGACACTCTGTTACGACTGACCAGGGTTTGTGCCTGCAAACTACCCCAACCCTGCCCTAAAACCCAAAGGCATTCCAAGTCCTACCTAGCCTTAAATCTTTTAACAAAATAAAGCCCTGAGCAGATGTCAGATCACTGTGCAAAGAGCATAGAAGAGAACTTTGGTATTAAATATAATGTAAATAGAACACTCCAACATCATACTCTTGAGAAACGCACTTTAATCCAGGATTCTTCAGTCTTAACCCTTTCCATGCCACCAGATTTTTGACAATTGCTCAAAAATGAACTTTCAAGAGTTGAATATTAACTTTCAATGAGTTTTTTCTTGAGCAAACTAGGCAAAGATATTACATAGGAATAACAGGGATGCCACTTTTCAGGCAAAAGCGTGAATTCAGGCTCAAGCAACTTATTTTCAGGCCATAGAAAACACATTTCTTGTGTACAAAATGGCTCATTCTAGATAATTTTCAGGCTTTCATATCAATTCTAAGTGGCATCCCTGGAATAAACATTATATTGAAGGCACAGGTTTCTGTATGAGGAAGAATTTTCTAGCCATTCTGAGCTTAAACGAAATGTTCAACACTTAAATTTTGGGGCGGGATTTGCTGCCCACGGCATGGTAGGGATTTATAGACTGTTGTTCCTATCTGTAGCTTCCTTTGGTTGGTAATGTCATCAGGGTTGTAGCTACACTGGACAGCAGTGGGCAGCAGACCCCACCACTCAATTCTGGCACTGGAGCCCACCTCAATCCAGAATTCATCTTTTTTTATAAAAATTCATCCCAAAATTGTATGACAAAAAAACAACAACAGTATCAAAAGCATTGCTCGACGTACTCGTTTCGCTCTACTCTCCACACCAGAAAACCTCATCTCATCATGGCTCCATCCAAAAGTTATCATTTCGGCAGCAGGTGGGTGTGTTGATTTTCATCAAATGTCGCCCGGCAGTAAAAATGTGCTGGTCATAACCCTGGACGTCATATTTGTCCGTGTCATTTTCCACTACTTTTCCAGTCCACATTAGAATCAGGTGATTCAGATTGTGGTACTTTCCAGTCCACTACATAATAAGCATTCATGTTTTGACATGCTTTGAGAGCCAAATCCATTGGGATGCATTACCTTCATGCTTGATCTTGCGTGCCTTCCAAGAAGGCATATTTTATGAATGTAAGTATTTTTTTGTGATTTCAACTGAAGGTTGTACAAAATTGTTAAGTGAAAAAGGAAGTGATTTGAATTTTGCATAAATCTAGCTTAAAATGCTTTACATGTTGGAAATTAAGTTCAAGCCAAGGGATGATTGTCTGACTTATGTATCATATTTTTTAAAAATCTTTTTCTTTTCTGTTCTTCTTTTTCGTTTGTGTGTCATTTCTTTTTGAGCTTGACTTTTTTTTTCTTATTGTACATTGGTTTTAATGTGGATTGTTGTCCAAACAACTAATACTATCAGTACCAAGTACAGTTAAAGTTTTACCAAAGTTATCTATGAAATATTTTCATCTTGTATTTACTTGATAGTTTAGACCATACTTCATTTCTTCTTTTACTCTTCAATTTATTTTGTTCAACTAATTATCTTTGGTGAAGTATACCCCATACTTCTGTGCATATGTATATACAGTGGAACCTTGTTAAATGTAATAAACTCATTGGGACCAACAAAATTACTTTTGTTATAATATTAACATTTTGTTATATCAGGGCTTAAAAACAATAAATTACAAAAGAAGTGGGACTTTCAAAATTAGGTTTTTAACAAGAGTTTGTTATAATAATGTTTGTTATAACAAGGTTCCACTCTTTCAAAAGTATGACCGCTAAGATTCAGAAAAGAACATTGACAGAATCTCCTTTAAGAAATGTAGTACTGCCATAATATCATAACATGTACTTACAGTTGTAAATCATTTTAATGTTAAAAAACACATACTATGACTTAGCAATTTCTTGCTTATTAAAATTAATATCTCTTTGAAAATTAATGTATGTTCAGTTACTGCTTTGAAACGTTGAAAATTTGACAAATTGATAAGAGCTATATGTACCATTTTCAAATTAAAAATTTTCAAAAATACTCATAAAAGATAGTTTTGTGAAATACAGGCTGTTGAAAAACAAAAGAGGAAGAAAAGATTAAGTTGATTGCTGGTAGCTGTAGTGAGTCTGATTATTGCATGTGCAGTGTGCTATGTACAGGATACATTTAGATCATCTATGCACATCATTCTCTTGTTCATATCTATTACCAGAGAAGCAATTTCTTGAGAAAAATGTGGGCAACTCCAAGTTATGTAATCATTTTATGTCCCATATGTCACCAAGTATCACAGGATATGGAACATGATCAAGATTAAAAGTACCATGATCCTTGATATGTTTTTTTTTTTCTGAACCCAGCTGTAGTAGAGTTTCCAACCCAATACAACCATCAGGGGCCCATTTCATCAAACTTGTTATTAAAGATCACATTGCAAGAAAATTCCATCAAAATAAATATTGGCTTAATACTTATTATTGCATAGATGGCATAAATTATACAAGGTTATCCAAATTCAACGCTTGGAAACATTTGAATTAATGATTATTATCAATTATAAAACGGTAAAATATAGCCCCCGATATAGCAGCTAAAGAGCTCCTTGAACGCTGCTGAGATGTGTGACGACACACGAAGGACCAGTCCTGTCTAAGCAGACGATGTCCCATAACATCTTACACATTTTTCAGTGCCTGTTTTGTCATCTCCTCTTCACTTATTTCTCTTACTTGACTAGCGTCAGTCTTAATGTTAGTCTGTTGCCTCACTCTTAACTTCGTGTATGGTATTATTTTGATGAAAAATGCAGCGTTAAAAAAATAAAGGAATCAGTCACTTGTAAACAAAATAAGACGCCATTGTATTTTCAGCTGCTTGCACCGGGGCATGTTCGGCGTTTCAAGAGGGAACGAATACAATCTGTGATATTATTCGGAGGGCTTTTCAATTTGAAAATGGGGTTTATTTCATTGATCATTGACCCTTCTCCTGTGTATTTACAATCAAACGGTTTTAGTTATCAGAATCAGTTTCACTTTCCCTTTTAGAATGGTGTGAAATAAGGTCATGTTAAATATACCAAACTCTTTATAATTTGATAAATAATTGCATTGCAATTACGTTCATTCATTATAGGACGTTGTCTGCTTAAGCAGGATCGATCCCTAGTGTGATGACATCAAAACATCGCTATATTTCTGGCGAATCCTCGGATATTCCAGATGCTTAGAAGAGCTTTTATTTATGTTGTTTTTATAATCATCAGATACGCAGTTGACATAAAACTTATACGATTGCCATCTGTAAGCTTCCCAGTTTCTAGTGATACATTAATTGCCATATTTGTGATTTTCTTGCAATGTGATCTTTAATAACAATTGCAACAGATTTATGAGAAATTTGCTCTCAGCCAATCAAATGCTATGATTTCAGTAGCTTATAACAGTAATTGTGACTTGTTATTGATAACAAGTTTTATGAAACAGGGCCCAGGTATGTAAAAAACCTTTGATATAGTTGGCAACATATTGGACAATACACCTTGGTCTTGCCCGTGTATACGAGTATAACTTCCTCCTTACTGATCGCTTACTTTGATATATTGAACTTTACTTATTTTATGCTTTCATTTGTGATCTGTTATTTCAAAACCACCAATAATTAATATTTGGTGTGCACATTTGCTATACCCTTGTAATTTACTGCATTAGAACCTACTTAAAATACCATGTTATACTTGCAGCAATACATGCGGTCTCGTCTGAGAAGTCACCCTTTTCCTCATTTCTCTGATGGTGTGTGAGTCGACCAGGTCACATCTTGCACCAAAAGAATCTTGTCCTCTGGTTTTTGTCCTGAATAGATTAATTTGCTGCTTCTAACACTTTGAAGACTGAATTTCCATTACATGTATAACAGGTACATTTTGAAATGAAAAATTGGACATTTAAAAATTGGCATTCCAGCTTTAAAGAATTATGTATGATGTATGATGTATATGATTTTGACATCTCATGGCAATAAATTCATAATTTTATATGAATGTTGTAAATTGTTGTATCTGATTTTGCGTTGTTGTATCTGATTTTGCATCGTTTTATTTCATGAGCTTTTATGATTTGACCATTCAAAGCAAACCTCTTGTGAACACACTGCAGTGGAACTTCGTTATAACAAACTCCTTGGAACCAGTGAAATGACCTCTTTATATCAAAACCTTGTTATAAACTTATAACAGGTCTAGAAACAATAGAATACAAAGAAGTGGGGACCCACAACAGTACGTTGTTATAATGAGAGGTTATTTATAACAGTTTTCTTTATAACAAGGTTCAACTATATAATGGGTGTCCTTTTTTTTTTGGGGGGGGGGGGGAGGTAGTAGTTGTGACAACCTAAAAAACTCTTTGATGCTCTGGTGACACGCTCCACAGTCGGTCGGTCTAATACTGTTAAAATTCCTAATCCCAGCCCTGGTTGTAGAACTATGGCTAATACTACATGTAACTCTTAACATTATCTAAAACCAATATTTTTTATCATTCATAAATCATAATGAAAATTTTCTGTTTAAATTTACATGTAATTGCCCTATGCAATCCTGATATATTAATATTAACTATGATGCAAATAAATATTATTTGTTGAAAACTAGTCTATCTCTGACAAGACAGCTGATCAAATTCAAGGAGACGTACATGTACAAAGGTTTCTTGATAGCTAGACACTTGAATTGTGATATGTTTACATTTCAGCTAATTGTGTCTACTCAACTGGGTGTATTGTGTTCAGTTTACTTTACACAATGCCTAAATCGCAGCAATCGCAATTAAAAGGAAATAACAACCAGAATAACTGAATGGGGAAGTACCTCTATAATATCTGAATTTCATCGTAAACAAGAGTTTATGAAATATGCTTTGTAGATCAAATGTTCAAATTACAAATGTGTATCATTTTATAAAGAATGCATACCGTTGGGTCAAGACTTGGCTCTAGTATCACTATCAATACACAGTGTTTCTTGATCACAATAAATGGATATTGTGTAAATGATGTAGAGTATTGAATATCATTGTCAACATATATACACACACACACACACACACCTACACCTTTGTATAGCTGTATTTCCTAGGACAAGTATTGTTCCTCTATTGTCGACAGAATAAAACACAAACTGATTGTTCGACTTTCAAGGACTATTGTAAGGCTTTCGAGGACCATTGTTCTCATGAATTTTCTTTTGTGCTCTATCCAAAAGTGTCCTCGGACATACGGCTATACAAGCTCACACCCCACACACGCAACATACACACACACATAAAAAGGTGTTTTCTTAAGGTGTTGGTACTGTTTTTTCTTCACATAGACTTTTAAGTCTACATGTATGTTAAAACTCTTTGAAACATCAACACAAGGTAGCTCGAGATGGCTTATATTGCTTTCAGCTTGA